>WYDI02024470.1:12405-26408 GCA_009867235.2 Psittacus erithacus | reverse complement strand
CGCCGCAGCGGACGCCGCAGGCAGCAGCCGCCCCGGCCCCGCGCTCCGGCCATCCGCCAGGCGGGGCGACGGCGAGGGGCGAGGGGCGGGGAGCGCCGGCGGCAGACGGCAGCGGGAGCACCGCCGGGCCGAGCAGCCAGGGGGCGGGCCGGGCGGCCGGGCGCGGGAGCCACCGCCCCGGCATCGGCATCGGCATCGGCATCGGCCCCGGCTCCGCCCGGCGGCCCGGGCACCTGCGGCGGTTCCCGGGGCTGGTATTGGCCGGGGCTCAACCGCAGGGGCTGCTGGTGCCGGATCCCGGCCCTCTCCCTCTCGTGTGCGTCCCTCCCGCCCCACGGGGCAAAGCTGGCAGTCCCCGGGAATGCGGGATGTAGGACGAGAAGGTGCCCGGCTCCGGTTCCCAAAGAAAGAGGGTTATGAAGAGGCACCCAAACCGCAAGAGGTGTCGGAGGATGTGTGTCGATAGGAGAGGAAAGGCAAAGAGCTGGTGCTAACAGAGGGGCCTGCGAGGGGTGCTTGCAGAGAAGGGTAGCCAGGGCGCCTGGCACCCGGCGCCCAGGGTGACTCCATTTGTTCAGCTGCTGGGATGGTCTTTCCCATCACCGGCCGGCAGCGTGGTCCCACAAACAGGGCAAGGGGACGGGAAGGAAGGTGATAGAGAAGAGTAGTGCTCAGAGGAATGGGTTGGTCACGTCAGAGGGGTAAAGCTCCCCCCCCAGTGGTGTCCTCTCAGTGAGGGCAACCCTGGCTAGAAAGTCTTCACAGGACAACAAACATCTCATTTTCTTGTTACTTGCTATTGAAGACACCACCACCATCCTCCTTGTCTTTGTTTTTTTTGGGAACAGATGTCTACCAAAATCTCTACACGCTTTTCCCCCATTAGAACTAGGGTGGGAGCCTGTGTTTCTGGACAGTTAGGGTGCAACTGCATCAGCACCTCAGTTTGGATCAGGAGGACATGAACAATTCAGATTAACCTGCTTGAAAGATGAGCAGTAAATGGGCTATGAGGACTATGAGAATTCATTTTGGTTTGAGCTGGGGTTAGTCTGAAGTAAACCCGCAGACATTTACAGCATGACCACTTAGTCCTCAGCAGCAGCCGCGTTCCTCTACAGATCCGCTCCTGCTGCATCACAGTGTTTGCTAAAGTGGACCTGACCCTACGGATCCGGGGTCTGCTCAGCTTTATCACCTGCTGTGACAGGTCTGATTTCACGCATCATTCTAAATATTGTCTGAGGTGATCCAAGTGCCTTGGATACTGAGAGATTTTGTCTAATGCTTGTATGGTCAGCAGGAGAGAGTCCTGAGTAAGAAAGCTGGAGATACAGCTGCTTCTCAGGCCCAGGAACAGCAGTGAAGGCAGTTCCAGTGGTATCAAAGAAATCGTCTCTGAGACAAGACCTGTTTGCATTGCACTAGCTGTTGTGACTGGGGCCTGCTTTAGAGATGGTGAGTAGAATCAGGAACCACTAGAACAGATCTTGCTTTCCGTCAGGTAGGTGATAAGAGAGATCTTTGAGGAAGGTAGGTGGCGATGAAGCTGCCGTGCTTTGGCTATTCCAGGAGCATGCACGATGGAACAGCCCTGAGCTGGTTCATCTCAGTGGTCAGTTCTGCAACAGCCAGAGAGGTGAGAAGGGATAGTTATGGCCCCCCATCAGCCATTTCTTTTCAATTCCTATCATTTGTGGGAGGTTTATGCCTTGAAGTGAGAAAGTCTGTATCCACAAATGTAAACATTTGTGCAGCTCCGGTTGTGTCATTTCTGTGAATTACTTAATGTGATAACTTCCACATTACCATCTTCTTCTGATTCAGAAGTGGAGTCTCCTTAGCGTGAGTTGTTATCCTGCCTGCGTGGGTGAATAAATCCTCTTGTTATCTCAGTGAAACAGTGAACTAAGCTTCTGACGCTTTCTGTGCTGCCTGCCTCAGCTTTGCTCAGGTGGGGACATCCTGCAGCCCAGCTTCGGCTACCCCTGACAGAGACTGATGAGCAGAGCTGGATGAGGACACATCCTCTGTTTGCAGAGGTAGCTGGGTTCTTAGTTTGAATGAAGGCACACAACTGAAGATGTATTGTGAAGTGGAACAAACTCTGGCAGAAGAAGAGCTGTTACCCTGAGGCTGTCATACGCCTGAGCAGATGCTCGTCCATCTATCCATCTCATCTAAATGGATTTAGAAGACGCTGTTTATTTGCCCAGGATTTCCAGACACCTGGTTTCACTGGTTTTGATAAGAGGTATATTACAACTGTGTATGTGCTGCATATTGACAATGCACATGCAGAGAAGTGCCACTATTTGGATCTGGAAACACTGAAGCCCCACGGTGCAGGGTTCCTTATGTATCCAGGAAGTCCAGGCTAGAAGTGAGAGCACCCTTCCTCCCAACTCATCTCTTAGAAGGACTCACAGAGCTGGGGGCAGTTTTTCCTACAGAGCCAGGCTGGGCTCTGACCAGAGATCTGCTGTCTAAAGTCTCAGTAGCTCACTAAAACACCCTCAGACATGCAGGCTCAAAGAAACACCAATGTTACACCACCAGGGTAAGAAATGGTTCCTAGAAGAATTCATTGTATGAAGATGAGTTATTGCTGGAGAGCAGTTCGGCGGGTCCAGGGCAATGCTCTCTCTGCAGGCGCCCTGGGTTCTTAAAGAAACATCTAAAAGAGCTCTTTAACCAGGAAACAAACACCGGAATCCTAAAAGCAAAAGCATGAAGAGAACAGCCAAATTCACATCACACTGCTTTGATGGTTTGCAGCCCTTACTCAGGACCTTGAGAAGTGACCATGGGAGGTTTCACACGTTTCTTTCTCACAGAACATGGATGCGATTAAACCCATCCTCAGAGCCATGGCTTACACAGCCGCTCGTGAGGCTGCGCTGGTGTGCTTCCAGGCAGGTTTCCTGGCGTCCTTCCTGGGGTGTGGTTAATGGCTAACAAGAAGCCAGCCAAGCAGATATGTTGGCAGATTCCCTCAGCAAAGGCAGTGACTGCAATGTAGATTTATCATATCCAAACCTGAGATTCTATTTCTAGCACTGTACAGAAAGATTTAGTGAGATTTCTCGGATAATTCATCTGCAAAATGGGCAAGTGATAATAGCTCACATCAGGGGATGGACGACTAATGCTGTTCATGAGCTACACAGAAATATAAGGGTCTGCAATGTAAAAACTAGGGTTTGAATTTGTGGATGCTTGTTTACAGATGAATGTTTGTCCTTACACAGCTGGACCCCTTATAAAAGATTGGTTTTCCTGTTACATACATCAGTATTTGTCTATGACATTTTCCTTGAGAAAAGGAAATACCAGGGTAGGCTTGTCAAGCCCACGGTTGTTCTGATGCTGCATGCCATGTGGTACATATCCTCCTGCTTCCCCCACTCCACTGTCCAGCTGATGGAAGGCTTTGCACGCTCTTCTCAGTATGTTACTGACTCCTTTTGCATCCCTCCTGGCCCTGTAGCATCACTGATATCCCAGTGTGCAGAGTTCCAGTCTGTAAAGGACGTTCAAATGTAATTTCAGGGTTTAATTACACCACTTCCCAAAATTACCAAACACTTACTTGTTTGTTCTCATACAGGGAAAGGATAATTAGGAGCTCTTGAATCATTAATCTGGGATCCTATGATGTCTGGAAGGAGCCAAAATGATTTATTTTCTTTGGATTTGTAACCCAGGAATGCAGTTTTCATTTTAGCACCCATTCCCCCAGCTTGTCTAGGTATGCCTGAGGTTTCTCAAGACCAGAACAATATTTTCCTCATTCAAAAATAGGCTGGGATTTCAGGAGCACTGCTGACACGCTGGATGCAGTTAGCCTGAGCAAGGGAAGCTCTCTTGCTCTCATTCAGGACCTATGGATGCATATCATTAGGTCCCATGGACTTGTGCACCATCAGATTCCTTAGATGGTCTCAAGCCCGATCTTCTCCTGCATTGTGGGGTTCTTCATTCTCCCAATCCCTGCCTTTGCCTTCTAAGACTTGGGCAGTGTGGCTGGAGTGCCTGGTGGAGCCCAAGGCAAAAAAAGTGGTTGAGTACCTCATCTTCTCCATGTCCCAGGCAACCAGGTCTCCCATTTTCTTCCAAAGAGAGCCCACATTTTCCTAGTCTTCCTTTTATCACTGACATAACCTACAGAAGCTTTTCTTGTTGCCCTTGATGTCCCCGGGCAGATTTCATTCTGTCATGGCTTCATCTGATCCCTGCTTGGACAGTTTCTCTGTATTCCCCCTAGACTACCTGTCCTTGCTTCCACCCTCTGTAGGCTTCCTTTTTGTGCTGGAGTTTGTCCAGGAGCTCCTTTTTCATCCACACAGGCCTTCTGGTGTTTTTGCCTGACTTCCTTTATGTTGGGATGCATCGCTCCTGAGCTTGGAGGAGGTGATCCTTGGGTATTGACCAGCTTTCTTGGGTCCCTCTTTCCTGCAGGACTTTATCTCATGGTACTCTACTGAGCAGATCCCTGAAGAGAACAAAGTCTGCTCTCCTGAAGCCCAGGGTAGCGAGCCTGTGCACCCTCCTCACTGCCCAAAGGTTCTCAAACTCCACCATTTTGTGATCACCGCAGCCAAGGCTTCCCTTGAGCTTGACATTCCCCACCAGCCCTTCCTTGTTGGTGAGAGCAAGGTACACCATAGCACCTCTCCTCATTAGCTCCTCTCTCACTTGGAGAAGGAGCCTCCTGGATTGCTTAGGCCCTGCTCTCTTGTCCCTCAAGCAGGCTGGTTGAGGTTCCCCATGAGGAACAGGGCTCATGAAAGTGAGTCTGCTCCTATATGTCTATAGAGGGCCTCATCCACTCAGTCTTCCTGATTGGGTGGCCTGTAGCAAACCCCGTCCCTGCCTTCCCTTAAATCCTGACCCATAAAATTTTGTTCACTTCCTCATCCATCCCAGGCAGAACTCCATGCACTCCAGCTTGTTACTGACACAAGGGGTGACACCCTTTCCTCGTCTTCCCTGCCTGTCCTTCCTGAAGAGCCTGTGTCCTTATATTCCAACATTCCAGTCATAGGAGCCATCCCACCATGTCTCTGTGCTGCTAATGAGATCACAGCCCTGCAGGGTGCACACATCTCTACCCCCTCTTGTTTATTCCCCATGCTACGCTTGCATAGGAGCATTTCAGCTGGGTCCCTACTGAAGCTGATTTACTGGATGGAGTGGCTGGAATTCCTTTGTGCTGGTGTTCAGGTGCTCTTCTGCTGACCTGTGCCCCCTCTCCAAGCTCTGGGCATCTCTTACTGGTGATGGCATCAAACTGGTAGGAGCAGGATTGATTGAGGTTCCCCTGCCCCAGCAACTTTAGTTTAAAGCCCCTTTCACCAGCTTGGCAGGCCTATCACTGAAGATGCTTTTTTCTTTCTGGACAGATGGACCCCATCAGCCCCCAGCAGACCAGGCTTCTCAAAGCAAGTCCCACGGTCTAAGTAGCTGAACCCCTGTCTGCAGCACGAGTCCTGTAACCATTGTTGAACGGCAGGATTCAGCTGGCCCTTTCTATCCCCTTTCCAGTGACCAGGAGGACTGATAAGAAATCTCCCTGTGCTCCAGAGTCCCATACTGCTGCTCCCAGGGCTCCATAATCCTGAAAGGAGGAGAACCAAAGACTTCTTCAGGGGGGATGCTGGGGAAAGATGCTGAGACACATGAAGCAAAGGCAGCTCACTGTGGTTTGGTGGTGTTGCTTGGATGTGGTTGCACTAAGGAGCCCTGGGGTCCCTCCTGGTTAAACATGTACTTGGGAATACTCTCAGAAAGGAACCAGTCCAGAGCTGAGCACTGAAAAGTATCTGGTACTCCTATTCACCTTACCCTCTGAGAAGAGAGAATGGAAGCTATTCTCTCTCTGCAGCTGCATTAGGCCGATGAGCCACTCAAATGGACAATGAAAACTGTTCTTTTTCTCCCCACTGAGATAAAAGGAGATGAGAAGAGGCTGAAGTGCACAGCTTCCTCCCTTCTAGACCTCGGGAGCATGTGAACAAACACACAGGGTCATTTGGCTCTGAAGGCTGAGGGATGCGAGTGCTTCACTGCAGAGCCCGCAGGGAGCATGAGTCACATGGGCTGCCTCAGCAGATCCGGGCTGACAGCATCCACCGAACCACCGCCTCGCCTTGCACTCAAAGGGCAGAAATAAACTGGGAAGCAGGAGGGGCTTGGGAGGTGGGGCTATAGCCGGGGTTATTTCAGCCCACGTGTATCTAGTTCAGGAGAACTGGACATCTTCAGCTGTGTCCAAGCTCCTTCCTCTGCTGGAGCAAGCAGGTTTGGGGGTCCTGACAGGGGAGCGTGCATTAGAGGCGTGTCCAAAGGATGGAAGCATGTGCTTTTTGTCTTCTGCAGCCAAAGAACACGAGGAACAGCAGCACCAGAAAGTACCCAACACTTAGGAAACCCAGCACTTTTCAGGTTTTCACTAAACTTGCTTTCTGTGATGTTTCCACATGGCTGCACAGAGCTCTTGCTGCAGTTGTCATTTCGTAAGTATTGGCAGGCAAGCCTTTCTGAGCCCTGCCATCAGCTTGGGACTACCCTGAGGAGCTGCCACCACATGATAAAATATGTCTGTCCTTGTGTTTGCTGCTTTGTAGACTTGTGTATCCCTGTGGTTTGCATCATGCAGAGGCATTATTCCATTGCACGGTGTAGACACACCCTTGTCACACCTAGCGAAGGTGTGACAATGCCCCCTGAGAGGGAGGATCAGGATACGTGCCACGCAGCCTATAAAGCCCTGGGATGCCACAAGGAAGGGGCCACACAAAAGAGATCTGATAAGGACACCTGGCTTTTTCATCTCTGTCTTCAGTGCCTCATAGGAAAGCTGTTGCCACAGTATTACCTGCTGCACAGGCAGTGAAGACAGTGTATTGGGTCAGGAAGGGAGTTTGCTGTTGTATTGCCTGGGCAGGGTGTCACTAGTGTCCACTCTTGCTGGGGACTCATAAGGTATGTCTGCATTGGCGCTTATGTTTTGTGCAAGCTTGTTCTTATCTGGTCTGTACCTCCACCTCCATCCTGCCTTGAAGCCCACGCTGAAGCTTTCAGTATTGCACTCAGATCACAAAGCCCATGTAGGACTTGCTTTGTGGATGACTTCTCTCAATCAGGGCAGTTGGTGCATCTAGGGAACAAAGAAGGTCATCATGTGAAAAGATACAGACAGGATTGCTTCCAAAAAAAGAGATGTATGAGATAGGAGCATAATGTGATTTGTGCTTGCAGGTGAGTTTCTAGTAGAGTAGGGCAGGATCATGACTGTTGAGATCAGGAGAACTACTGAGGAAATGCACAGTGTTGAGGAAGCCTTATCAGTTTTGTTACATTCATCCAGGTGGGAGAACTGGAAGCTGTGCATCTTTGTGCACGGCTGTACACTTACAGGCATCCCAGTGGTACCATCATATCCACTGTAATGCCAGCTAGGCTACGTGGAAGTGGATGGAGAGACCTTCTGTATCTATGTGAAGGGGGACACAGCATTTGGTTGCTTGTGGGGACTCAGCATGTTTCTTCCAGGCCTTGAAAAAGAGCAGGACTGGGGTTGCTGAGCTAAGGGCTGCACATCCACGTGGTGACACTGCTCGCCCTGTGAGAGGCCATCCTGACTAACAAAGTCAAGGCTTGTGTTCTTAAGTACAGATCTGATTGGTTCAGCTGCCAGAGCCTCAGATGAGCATCTGAACTGCTGGATGATGGCTGCAGTGCCAGAGGAGCTTTGTGATAGATTCTCACCCAGTGTGCTGCTTTGTCCACCCAGGGATCAGGCGGTACAGGATAATCCCTCTGCTCTGGACATCAGTATGAGTGGAAAGTGGAGCGAATTTGGGTACTTGAGCAGTTATTTAAGGAGAAGGGTCTGTACTGCAGGAGCAGGGGCTAGTTTTGGTTGTGGGATCTACACCAAGCAGTTTATAATGATCGCTATATTGACCACCACTGATGTGTGCTTATTTTCCCTCATACAGCTCCCAAGTGGGCCTCTCCTTAAGCCTTAATGATGCTCTGTTTAGCAGATTGATGGGCCTTAACTGGCTCCCAAAGTACACTGGCAGTTCAGGGACAGGACAGGAGCAGGAGGAGTGACTACGCACCCATGGGAATGCACCAAGGCTGTTCCAAAACTAACGTAGTTTTGCATGCACAAGCACAAGCTACGGGAAGGAAAACAACATTAGCACGGGTCTTCATCACTTCTGTTTGCGTGAGGATGATGGTGGGGCAGCAGGCATGACACTGGTGGTGGCCCACACCTGCTGCCACAGCTGCCTGGGGCCGCGTCCCCACTGAGGGACAGAGATGGGGTTGTGGGGGACAGGATTTCCCTCTGCTCACAGATGTCATCTCTGCCGTTGTTGGCACCTGCGTTCTCTGTCAGTAACGGTGTGATGCTGCAGTACCTCCAGCATGGGGGTGCTCTGCCATGGGGAGCCCTTCCCACAGCCCCTCTTTGCCTGTATGCAGCAAGCCTGGTGCAGATGAGCAGATCTGGACTGCAGGCAGTGACAGCTGTGGGAGCTCGAGGCTTTTCTGACCCAGCACTGGCAGACAGTGGAATGATCTCAGCAAACACAGGGCTTCTGTGTACATATTTCAGCAGTATTTTTTAGTTCCAGGACATTCTGGCATCTCCGCAACACGCTTGTACTTCCATCCTAAACTTAATGGGCTTCTCACTCCCACTTCACATCTCCTTGAGCCAACAAAGAATCATTTTGTTGAGAACCATTTTCAATGACATTCTCAGAAGCATCTGTTCCTTGTGCTCTGTAGGTTTGCTCAGTCCAAGGCTGGTTTATTCTCCTAGGAAATGACTTGGTCACCCCATTCCAAACTTACCTTCTTGATCAACATTCACAACTACTTCAGGTGTTTCCAGAAGCTGTTGGTAGCCTGAACTGCCCTCCCAACAAAATTATTCCTCAATTATGCCACTGCTTCTGCTGTTTTCACCTCTGCATTGGCTTGTTGTGGGAGAGGTGAAGACTACAGCCTGAGGAGGGGCTTGGGGGGTTCTGTTTGGGGGGACTGCCCAGGAAAGGCAAATGAGGATGGACAGATTTCACAGAGAGCCAGAGTGCTGGTGCATTAAGGAAGGCTCGTGGCAGCCATGGAAGTGAGAATCAGGATTACACATCCTAGCAGGAAAGGGAGAAATGTGAATTTGAACAGAAAAAAAGTGTCTCAGAAAATATTTGGCCCATCTTGCAAAAAATCCCCAAACTAACCCAACCCCAAAGTGATTTATTGTAGCTCAGGCAGATAAAACAATTGCATAAAACTGGTTCCACAAGAAGGTCAAATTAAGTGCATGTGCAAAATACAATGTATATATACATGTATATGTATATATATAGAGAGATTCTATTCATTGTCTCTCGTTATAGAACTGGGGATCAATCATAACTCTGAAAAGTTTCTTGTCTTGTCTCTCAGCTTCTAGCCAGACAGCATCCCTCCATGGCATTAGACTGGGGAAATGATGAAGAAATAAAGAATTACATCAAAGCAGGAGAAAGATGGATTAACAGAGCACTATGCGCTGGCCGGTGTTTAGGTACAAGCAGAGACTTCATCAGTCCTTCTGACTCCAGTGCTGCAATACTGTATATTGAGTCAGCTGCAAGAGAAAAGTACTATGTGAGTATCAGTACTGCAGAGGTGAAAGGCTTCACTTGGATACCTTGCTGCCAGCCCCATACTTGTTTGTGTAGTGTACAGAATGACTTCCTGCCTCTGTAACTAGGAATGCAAATGGTTACTTGTGCATCCGCATGGTTTAGATTTAGGTTTCAGTTACACTGAGGTGCTTACTTGGCAAAGGGAGTTAAAGAACAACTGCATCAGCACTTGTATTGCACAGATTTATCTAGTTTTTGATGTAGCTCCATGGGCTTTGTCCTCTCCTTTTGAGGAGTATTTTTGAACCTAACTCTCTGCGTACATATCCCAGCTATGAAGTAGTATTTACCAGTAAACATCCTCACTGAATTCTCAGTGACAGTATAAAACATAGGTCAAACTGTCATAGTTTGCCACTGTCACCAGTGAAAATTAAGCAGAAGTCCAGTTCTGTATCTGTACATTCACTGAACTTGTTCTTGCTTTTATACTGTCCTTAGCTCTCCTCTTCCAGTGACAGAATAGCTGCCACCGTCTCTCCACAGCTGCTTCTGAATCCAGAGACCATGTAAGCTTAAAGACCTGGCAAAGGGCAGCTTCTCTTCCAAGAAATCCTTGATCCCATGAAAAAGGCCAGGACATGATGGCGTATTTCATATCACCCAAGGCCTTTGAGAGAGGGCCTGGTTCACTGTGTTCTGTGATTTTATCTTCTCTTTCCCCGCTCCCAGGAGGTTATTGGCCATTTTCAGATTGCAGTCCGGCACTGTGCTAGCACAGCCACAATTACATAGAATCATAGACTGGCTTGGTTTGGAAAGGACCTTAAGATCATCTAGTTCCAACTCCCTGCCATACGCAGGAACATCTCCCACTAGACCAAGGTACATAAGCTGGAACTCCATGCTAAGCAAATCATATCTCTGAATGCAGAGTTTGGGTTGCAGCCTACACAAGTTAAGCACAGCCCTTTGCTCGCAGAGTAACCCATACAACCTAGTGTGCTATACTCGGGATTTAATATTCACCTTAATATCTCTTGAATTCTGACTTTTAGCACTTAAGCAGGCTAAAAGTATTCACATCCTGTTCAGATTACGTTGAATTTAATATTCCATTTATCAGCAGTAGATGCTTCACTACTGTATTTGTATACCTGATTTGATTTTAAAATTTGGGTTTCATCCTTAAGCTTGGTTACGTGCCTTCCACCTCCACAGGTATATCCAGGTCCCAAATCCACTGTGGAACCTATTGAAGAACTCAGGTTCTCCAGCTTGGGTTTGGCTAACAGCTCTCAAACAGCAAGGTAATTCAAGTGAA
The DNA here is from genome assembly GCA_009867235.2 of Psittacus erithacus. Taxonomy (NCBI): domain Eukaryota; kingdom Metazoa; phylum Chordata; class Aves; order Psittaciformes; family Psittacidae; genus Psittacus; species Psittacus erithacus. The sequence continues at coordinate 15,425 of WYDI02024470.1, read as the reverse complement.
ACCTCTCTGCTGGAAAGCTTCTCAGCACAGTGCTACCATGGGTTTGAGGCACAACAGGAAATTCATTAAACATAGCTTGTGACTTCACATGAGTAAGAGCTGAAAATGCTGACGCGCAGCTGTACTGCAGCACCAAGCAGGCTCAAGCTCCGTTTCTTCCTGCTCTGCCATCCAACCCCCTGTCTTGAAACCAGTCTTTGCCCATTCTGGGTGCTCTTATTGCCACTTACCGTTGACACTGACATGTCTTGTTTTCCAGCAAGTGTTGTCTTGCTTGTGCCATCCTTTTTCTCCGTTGCTGCCAGGAGAAAAGGGATAAATAACAATTGGATATTTTTATGCTTCAAATGCTTTCCTCTGAAGTGGTAGTGAAGTTCTCTCTGACATCTGCAGATTGTCTGTTTCTAACAGTTTGCTCTAAGGATTGACCCTTTACCTGTTCTGCCCCACACCCCCACAGAAAACCAGAGTCCTCCTATGGTTTGATCACCTTTCACAGGGACCAAGGCACTCACCCTTCTCCGCTGCCATCTTATGCTACTGATGATGCACAGGTATGCAAGGCCAAGCGTTAATACGCTGCCTCCAATAATTGCTCCAATTGCCACATAGCTATTCCAAGCAGGAGTTTCCTCTGGGGAAGGAAAAAAGTATTCAGAAACAAAGAGAATTTTAAGACTTTTGGGTGGAGGCAGTGACATGATGCTGATGTCCATACCCACGGAGTAATGAACGCTGATCTTCCTGTCATTGTCTTCTATGAGGTGACAGTTCCACAGCCCAGCAGCACCGACTTTCACCTTTACTTCATGCTGCTTGGACTTCTTGATGTCCATCTGCGTCCCATTCACACGTTCCCAGAGCAAGTGAGCGCTGGATGAGAGCGGACCAGAGACTTGGCAGGTCAGGGTTATCTCACCTCCTCTGGGGAGCGGCCCTGCTTGGCTTGCTGAGACTGTAAAGGAAAGAAGAGAGCCTGTGAGTAAGAGAATAGGAAGATGGGTCCACCCATGCTTTTGTGGCTTCCCGGTTTCTGCAGATCCTCATCTCTCGATACAGTTCTCTTTCTCTCACCTTTCATCACCACCAGCTCTATCCTGCTCTGCACGTATCTTCCCTTGTATGCCAGCTCGCACTTGTACTGCCCAGAGTGGTTGAAATGGACTTTGGGGAGTTCCACTTTTATGGTACCTTCAGGTTTGCTTTCAGGTATCTCAAACCAAAAGTGACTGCTTTTTCTGGTCTCATGCTGCTCTCCTCGTGCTGTAATGTTGAAATCAAATAGCTCATGGGTGGTTGCACTTTCGTGTTGTTTCCAATTCAGTTGTCCTGTGAAATCTTCTTTCCATTTTATGTTCTGGAAGTTCAGGAGCCATGACAAGATGACAGTGCTGTCAACAGTTACATACTTTCTTTCCAAATTTGGATTCTGAAAACCTGAATTCAGAAGAGACAAGGAATACAGAGGCAGGGAAAGCCAAGGCTACACTTGCTTGTGTCTACCCTTGGGCTGGAGAGAGACACGCTGTGCTCAGTTGAAGGAGGACTTGGAGAAAAGCCACAAGTTACCCCAGGAAGGTTGAACAGTTAGTGTCTGAGAAGAGGTTTAAAGAACCAAAGCTCCCAAGCTCACCAAAGCTGAGAAAAACAGATCTGAAGGAGAGGAGAATCCTCTCCTCACCGAGCTGGGAAAGGAAAATGGAAGCAATTGTGGAACAGGGTTCAGGGAGCAAAGCAATCCTTAAGCTGCAGTGTTGGAAGCCCTGGGAAATTAACACTGGAGCACCATTGCTTGGGATGCTGGAAAGTAAAAGCTGAGCTCATGAGGTGGAGAGAGCACTGGTTCCCAAGCATGTGTGTGAGTTGCGTTTTTGGTTGCATACCTAATACCTTCACATCAAAGGGGATGTTTTGATTAATCAATGGAGAGTCTGATTGGATGTGGCACATCCAGGTCCCGCTGTCCGTAGCCTCCAGTGGCTTTAACTTCAGTATGTACTTTTGACGGGTTGTATTTTCCAAGGGTGTTGATCTTACTGTGTTCTTGTTACTGTCAGACACAGTGATAGTGAGATCTGGTAGAGAATGGGATGAACTTTGCATTAAAGTCAGCTCAGGGACTTCATTCGCCAGGAAGCACCCATCTGAAGAAATCGTCACTGTAAAAACAAAAGGTGCAGTCAGTAAGTGCACAGTAAGTCCTGTGAGAGAAGGACAAGTGTCACAGCAAAGAGGATATGGAGACTCTGTGCTCTGGAAATAGAGGAGAAATGAGCTCTGATAGCCCAGGCCAGAAGAAATGGCAGCTGGATAAAGAATTCCAGCAGAGACGTCTCTCTGAGCTCTATGGTCCGTTTCCCCCCTCAGCTTCTCATGGATAAAAGCCTTTTAATCACTCACATTGAAAGACATGCAGTGAGATACTGACTACGTGAGAATCATATTCACAGGTGTAGGTGCCAGCATCGGAGAGCCTTAAGTCCAACAGCTTCAGGTGTTTACTCCTGCGGTCAATTTCTGATCGATTGGTCATGGTAGCTTTGCCTTTTGAGCAAATAAGCTTGGTTAGGAGGGAAAAGGTTTCTCAGGGATGTCCTGGGGAGAGGGGGTGATGACTTGGAAGCCTTACCTTTCAAATAGCTGTCTCCATATTGCCTTATAAGAAGATTATTGTACTTCCAGGTCACCTCTGTTTTATCAGCTATGCCTCCACAGTTCAGGATCACTGTTTGTCCTGCCACTCCAATCTGTAGTTCACTTTGCTGAGCCATAATGGGGATCAGACCTGAAAGTCAATATCCACCAAAAAAACACATATATTCACTTTTCAAAAGGTGACCTAGAGAATATTCCCATCTCTCCAAAAAGAAGCAGATGTTTCTTCTCCCTTTCCCAGATACTGGGAAGATTATCCTCAGTTTCTAGATTTTTCACTCCTTTGTCCCATCCATCCATCCATCCATCCATCCATCCATCCATCCATCCATCCCTTTTCTTTCCATCTCCATAGCTTCCCCCCC
>WYDI02024470.1:0-12305 GCA_009867235.2 Psittacus erithacus | reverse complement strand
CCATCCATCCATCCATCCATCCATCCATCCATCCATCCATCCATCCCTTTTCTTTCCATCTCCATAGCTTCCCCCCCCATCACTTTGGGCTCTTTATCTGGCTAATGGCTATTCTGTTTCATATACATTCAGAAAGAGTGAAAATACCAGTGGTGATGGTGGCTTCCCCATCATTCCCAATTTTGAGATATTGACAGTTTTACTGAAACAACCTTTTTCCACTGGGAAGATGTGGTTGTCCTACTGATAGCAAAGGCAGGGCAGCATATGCCAGCCTTCCTGCACTCCCCAGTCAAGGCCTGAGTCAGTGCTGGCAAATTTTCTCATCCCTTTCTCTAGTTTTTATATGGCGCCAGACTAAAAGCCAGGGAAAATGACAGGATAAAGTAAGAAAGAAAAAGAGAAGTCTGGTCTAACGTCAGGTTCCTGTTCTTGGAATGAGGGCTATGTGACAGTAAAAGAAGTAGGAAGTATAATGTTGAAGAAATAATAGTGATAGTTTCTTGGAAGAACCACTTCCTTTCCTTCCCTGCAAAGAAGACTCCTGCAGGAGACCATAAGGAAGAGATGGAGTTGCCAGAGGTATGACTGGAACTGCTGGGAAGCCCTCAGAGCTGCCTAGCCTGCAGATCACCAGGTGACCCTTGTACTAGAGAGCCACAGAAGTGCAAAATAAAAGGTTTCTGTGAGTTTAATGGAGGGGTTTCCACAAGTAATGTATTTCTCCAAGAACATACGTAAACCACAGCATTGCCCATGCAGACTTTTGATAATCACACTGTGGACCTCTGTGAAATTGTAAATGTTATTCATAAGAGTTGGGATCTTTTGCTTTGCTTTTGGTTCTAGGGTGCATAAAAGATTTCCAATCTTTCCTCTGCAACCAGAGGAATCAGAGCTGATTATCTGAGCAGTGCAGGCTTGGGCTTCTTCAGTCGCTTTCCCTTCTCGGAAAATGAGCTCTAAAAAGTCCACTTAAGTTTAATAACATCAGCAGCCAAACTAAGCAAAGCTGGTAGCATCACATTTGTAAGTGCAAATGTGTAATGAGAAGTACACATGTTTTGCCTGGACAGCTGGAGGTGGTATGAAGGGCAGTAATTTTCACTCTGTGCTCCGTGTGCACCCTGGCTTCCATAGAAACCCTTCTGTTGCATCACTACAGGGCAGCTCCCCAAGCCTAGTGATGCTCCAGACACTCTGGTTTTGGCTGGCAGGTTCTGAAGGCAGACTGGGAACAGCCTGAGTCCCAGGGTTTGAGTTGTCCATGGTGCTTCTGAAATAAAAGGACATGGATATAGGGACTTTCTGCTTCTAGAGGTCCCTTTGGCCTAATCTCCACTGCATGGCCCCACAGAGAGCCGCTGGGCAGTGCAGGGATGAGCCAGACAAGGTAAGAAGGCAGCTGTCACAGCTTCATGGTTGGAATGAGCCTTCTGTAAACCATGTGAGGTAAGTTGCATGGCAAATCAGGAGGAGCATAAAAACACCCCACATGTTGTGAGGCTTGTGGAAAGACTGTAAGAACTGCGGGGGAGCTGTTGCTGAGCTGAGGACTTACCCAGATGCAGAACCAAGAAGATGGCAAGTGTGCTGCTCACCAGCATGCTGCATGATTCCATCACTGTGGGAATGCTGCTCACTGCTGCAGGCTGCAGGGCTGGAAATGCTGTTGCTGCTAAGGGATGCTATCCTGGAAGACCCAAATGCTCTGTTAATAATGGTTGATTTTCAGACCTCGGTGCATAGGATCCGTGTTCCCAGTCGGCACGCACCCATCCTTCAGTGCAATGAAATGGAAACTCATTGGTAAAATCACCAGAGCCCTGTGTTTCAGCAAAGGATCCAGCTGCAGTGTTCCCTCTAGAGTTTGATATTAAACATAGCATTTTCCTTATCCCTATGTTTCTGGCACTGACTGGACTGCAGGTGTTTATACTGCCAAGAATTCTGTGGGGTGTTTTACTTCTCTATGGTGGGTTATTGCAGTGATTAAGGCTAAACACATACAGAGCTGCTTTAGCAAATGCACAGCCAGCAGGCTGAGGGAAGTAAATATTTTCCTCTATTTGGCACACCTGAGGTCTCCTCTAGGATACAGGATCCAGTTTGGGGCCCCCAGTACAAGATGGATGCCAACAAACTGGACAGAGTCCAACGAAGGGCTAGTGGAATGGTAAGGAGGTTGGACCTCCTTACCTGGTGTACAGGGAGAGACGGGAAGCTCGGTTTGGTAGGGAGAAGAGAGCCAAGGTGGAATCTTATTTCAGCCTCCCATTATGTAAAGGATATTACATAGAAAAAGGAGCCAGATGTGCACAGGAGAGGAACAGAAGGCAGCAGTTATAGATTGCAGCAAGGAGCTAGACATAAAGAAAAACTTCTGCTCACTGAAGATGGTTCAATATTGGCCAACAGATGCCAGGCAATCTCCACCCTTGGACATACTCCTTGGAGTTCCCTGGATAAGGCCTTGAGCAACATGCTTTAGAGTCAACCCAGCTGTGAGCAGGAGGTTGGACTGGAGACCTCTAGAGGTCCCTTGCTGTCCAAGTATTTCTGTGTGACTGTCGTGCTCTAAAGCCCAGCCAGTAACTCAGCACCACGCAGCCGGATGCTCACTCTCCCCTTTCCCCTCACTCTGGGCGCAATAGGGAAGAGAATCGAAAGAATGTAAACCCCACGGGTTGAGATAAGAACAGTCCAATAACTAAAGTATAATATAACACTACAATTACTAATAATGATAAGGGAAATAACAAGGGGAGAGAATATAAAACTGAAAGGGCAAGGGAAAACAACAATAAATACAAATAATGCACAGTTCAATTGCTCACCACTCACCAACAGATACCCAGCCTGACCCGAGCAGTGATCTGGGCCTTCCGGGTGACTCCCCCCAGTTTATATAGTGGACATGACGTGCTGTGGTATGGAATACCCCTTTGGTTAGTTTGGGTCAGGTGTCCTGGCTCTGCTTCCTCCCGGCTTCCCCTCTCCCCTGGCAGAGCATGAGACTGAAAATGCCTGGATGGGGTAAGTGCTACTGAGCAACAGCTAAAACATCGGTGTGTTATCAGCGCTGCTCTCAGGCTAAAGCTCAAACACAGCACTGCACCAGCTACTAGGAAGGAGAAAAATAACTGGTACAGCTGAAACTAGGGCAGTGATTTTGTGATTTTATGACTAAGGCCGTCTTTAGGCTGTTATTAATATTTTTCTTTAGTTTTTTTCTTCTATTTTCTTTTTTTTTTTTTTTTTTGTGGTCTATTTATTTCTTACCTGAAAAGTCTCAATAACCACCAGGTCTGATGTTGTTGGAAAGACTTGTTTGAATTCTTAGGACTATTCAACAAAAAAGCTTGGGAGAAGGCAGGAATGAGGTCTGAAAGAAGTTGCCTTGATGGTAACAAAACCTGAAGTGGGATATGGGAGCTAATATCAAATTAGATGAAGTATCTGACTGCAGCAGAGACCAAGTGCTGGTGTCAGGTTCAGCTGGGTGGCCTCACAAGGTGAAAGGGACCATGGCTGCTGGTGCAAGGAGAGTACCGAGCTCTCCATCCCTAAACCAAGATACATCATAAAAAAGAAGCGAAGCAGATTAAGTGGCTTGGGAGCAAGCAGAAACAGTGAGGGCATCTCACCTCTCCAAAAGCAAGCACTCCCCCTGCCAAGAGCATGATAGACTGAATAGTTGTGACAAAAAGAAATGCAAGAATAGTTTTATACAATATTTATATTAAGTAGAATATATTCTATTAGAGGATAATTTAACACTGAAATTAATTTAAATGATCAGAGCACATGAAACTATCAAGGAGTAGACAAAAACATCAGCAGTATATTTACATGGAGATCCGGCCAACATGACTGACAATCTGACAGCTAGACAGACATACACACATGCACATATGGTAACTACACGTGCAAGAGCAGCACAGCAGCCACATGCACCATTAGAAGAGAAATAGATGGCAAAGGCCCAGTCAAAGAAGATCTGTGGCTCGCCTCGTGCAAAGCAAAAAGCCTATCCAGCCCCAGCTGGAGTTGTTTTGTGCAGAAATAGTAAACCAAAGAGGCCAGTGCATGTGATTGGAAATCACATCTAAGAGGGTGCAGTAGCAGTGATCAAGCAGCTTGCTGGGCTACGCTACAGAATAAAGAAAGGGACAACAAAAAGGCACCTGCATGCATCTAACTCTGCAGAAACATCTATAACCAAGAACTGGCATAGGGCCCTGTGTAAGAGCCTTTCCTGAGACGACAGAAGAAACCTTGTTCCCACTGTGAACAGTCCCATCACCCTTCCCAGTGACACCAGCAGCCGAAGTCAGACCCTGCTCTAAAGTAATACCTGCAAATTGACAGGGTCAGTGCTGGGTTTGAAATACTTCAAAGTCATTAAGCTTTATATGAAACCTGAAGGTAATGGAGCAGATAAAAGTTAATGAAATCGCTGAGTCACACGCCACCCTTTTGTTTTCGTGGGAATTTCTATTTTCCTGTCATCTTACGGCTTCAGTTTGTTCTTCACCTTCTTGCTACCTGGTTATTGAGCAAAACCACACAACCAGAGCACCGTGGGACTGGTGAACTGCTGATCTTGCTCAGCTTGCTAGAAGCAGATTGATTTATCTTTGTTTTTCTGTTTCTTCTTGTAGTTTCACATGTTCTGCATTCCTACTTCATTCACACTAATCTTTGTATTTCTGTGGCAGATACCTACAATAGGATGTCTACCACCTACATGATGCATATCAGTAAGGAAAACGGGTTGCCTACAGCTAGCATTTCTTTCATACATGTTCGCTCTCTCCCTGTTTATCTCTACTCCTCATGAATGCCACTTCCTATTTCCCCTGTCTTTCTCTCTGTATCCGCATCCCTCCAGGCCAGATCACAGGAAACTTACTCTGGAGTTTACAGATCTTGGGGAGCAAGGCACTGCCACGTTAACTGAGCAAGCTGCTCTCATTAGTGGATGCCTGTAGCAGACTAGCAGCCCCTTTACAGGCAGCCCAGCGGTATCTGATGATAATACTCATAAATGAAGTGGTGTCAAGGAATGCCCCCAGGCACTGGAACACGCTCATCAGTCCTGTTAAATTGCTAGAACGTTTCCTGACACATTTTTGGCCCAGGACAAGTCTTGCTGTCCCCAGCAACTCTTGGGATGCATTTAGGTGATAGCATGGGCCAGGGACCACTCCCATTAAGTGGCTGGCCTGTAGCCAGTTCATTTTGGAGGTTAAGTGAGTTTAATAGCCCAGACCATCTCATGCCAGTTGGCATCAGTGCCAGGAACAGTCCAGGCATACTTAATTTATTAGCACGTCTAGAAGCGGAGGAGCAGGGCTCCCTCCCAAGTGAGCGCTGATTTCCATTTAATTTTAACTTCCCCCTCTTATTAGACTAGTTTAATTTCCTTCTTGACTTCTTTTAATGATCCCCGCCTCCCTGATGGACAGGAAGAGGAGAGCGAGCAGTCTTGCTCCAGGGAATGATGCCTGCAGGACCAAATCTGACCTGGGGAACAGCCCCTCACTCCCTCCAGCACCAAGCCCCAGTGGCTGATGGCTGCAGGGAGCTCTCCCTTAGGCTGGCACCAGCATGACACGGGAGGAAACTGAAAAAGCACACACCAAAAACCCCAGCAACCGCTCCTGGTGCAGAGTCGGCATCTCCTTCCCTCAGTGTGCTCCGGTGCCTCTTTCATGCCGTGCGGTTTGCTTGTTTTCTGCTCTAGCCCTTGCTTGTGGCTGTGGTTTTGATCTGGCAGCAGCTCTCTCGCTCTACTGAGGCCGGGGGGGGGCCTCCAGCCACCCATCCCCACAGGAGCTCCACACCTCGGGCTCTGCTGCTGCTCTGCACTTCCCCTTGCAGGGCCTATGGCTGCATCCAGCCCCGTGCATCAGTTGCGTTTGGGGCTCGGGGTTACAGGGGTCAGCGGGTTACAGGGGCCACCTCGCTTTCTCTCAGTTTAAACATCTAAAGCAAAGCTGATCTGGCTTTTTATTCAGTAGCGGTTTCTTATTAATGTTATTAACATTATTATTAACTTTTAATGTCTTATTATTAACGTTAAGGTCTCACTAACTTATTGACGTTAAAGTATGTGAGCAGCAGGCAGGGTAAGAGACCAAACACCAAAAAAATAGCCAGCAGAGGGCAAAGAGATGATAGGAGTGAAGGTCATTTCCCGCTCTGCTTAGCCCCATTTCTTTCCTCCTAACCCGCCTCTTTTTGACTGCATGAACCATCTTTCATCCCACAATTCACAACTGCAGCTCAGGGATGGCTTCCTAAAGCCACCGGAGGCTGTGGCTAGTAAAGGCACGGAGATGCCCTCCAAAGGCAGGTGCTCCATTGCCTTCCCAAGCCATGTGTGGGCTTGGGTTGACATTCAGGTACCATTAACTCAATTGCAAAAACAGAAACAGCAAGACCTTACCATGCAGTTTAGTTGAGGACATGCAGTGACAGGACAAGGGGTAAGGGCTTTAACCTGCCAGAGGGGAGATTAAGATGAGATCTCAGGCAGAAGTTCTTCCCTGTGAGGGTGCTGAGGCACTGGCGCAGGGTGTCCAGAGAAGCTGTGGCTGCCCCATCCCTGGCAGTGTTCAAGGCCAGGCTGGATGGGACTTGGAGCAACCTGCTCTAGTGGAAGGTGTCCCTGTCTGTGGCAGGGGGTTGGAACTGAACGAGCTTTAAGGTCTCTTCCAACCCAAACAATCCCATGACTCTATGATTCTATGATGTGCAGCCCAGACAGGAGAAGGGTCTATACCCATATTGATAAGGTCAGCACAGGGAAATGATGTATTTCTGCCTATCCAGTGTAAAAATGCATCCCTCCTTAATTTTTCTCTGGTTAATACAGGGTCCCTGTGTGAGGCTTTGGCAGATTGGGTGGGCACCATCCCTGGGTGCCCAAGAACCGCAAGCAGAAACAGACTGGATGCCCAGTTTAGCTGTGGGAAGCCCTGCTGTACTGCAGGCAGCTTTGGCAGCCATGTTCGTGAAGCACGGGGGAGGATAAAGGAAAAGTCTGCAGATGGAGTTGAGGCTAACGTGCACTGGGGGCTTAAGAGGAGTGTTCAGTTTATAGTGGAGTACATTAAGTCACAACCTGAGCTCATGCACCATGTATAAAAACACCTGAGGTGGCTGATGAAGGCTGAGTACGATAGACCACCTGAAAGCTGACAAATTCAACCAGAAATGAAACCCATTTTCAGCAGTGCAGCGGCCCATGGAAAGGGAAAGCAAAGTTCCTTTGCTTGTGTCTTTAAACTGAAATGATCCTTCCTTCTCCAGGAAAACATGCTCACTCAGCCCTGAGCTAGTGCGTCAGGCTGCATCGGCAGCCAGTGTCAGGCAAGGAGCCAGTCAGCCTGGATTAGCAAAGCAGACCCCTCCGGTCTCATCACGTACGATGCCACATACAGATGTCCCTGCTTAGCTGGAGTCCAGCATCTCCTGATTTTTCAGGCTTTATTTAGACTAAAGTTCCCCGTCCTGGAGGACATACGGAGAAGGTAATAGTAAGTGGCAGCTGGTGAAGGGATGCTCCCCAGTGCATTTCCAGCCCTTGGGGATATACAGTTGCCAGTGACAGGCCCTCATATTGGATATTTTTCCCTATATGTGGTTTAAAAAGATCTGATAGATCTTTAATTGGGGCAAAACGAATCCTTCCGTGCTGAAACAGCAACTCATGTGGAATAGAAAGTTCATAACATTAAAAAAAATGAAAACAGATTAACAGATTGGCCTCTTTTCTCAAAGAAAGCAAGAAAGCAAGTTTCCTTACCTCTTCTCCTTCCTTTCTGCTTCTGTGTTTCTGTCTCCTTGTGTTTTTCACCTACCGTAACTGATCTCACCCAGCTACAGCTTAAACAAAAGAAGAATGAAGTCGATGTTCAGAAAGAAGCTCAACAGCCGTCAGCCTTGATGTCTCCTCTCCAGCTGGAGCATCAGAAAAGTCTTGCTGCTGGTCCAGGTTCTGCTCACATCCACCAGCTCCTCTAGGTAGAAGGTGACTTTCCAGATGCACACAATTTCAACTCTGTGTGTGAACAGAAATGGAGACCTTAATGAAAGCATGGGGAGAATGAGTGTGTGAAACAGAGAGAGCCTATTGGCCTATATGGCAGCTGATGGGAGGCTGTGACGGGGCTGAAGCTTAAAAGCAAATGGTTGGTTCTGCTCTACTGTCAAAGAAAGCTCATAAATTAATGTGATAGCTGAGCAGATCCGGACCCAGCCTGTGCTTCTGGTCCTTTGTAAAAGCAAGCCAACCTCCATTTCGCAGCCTGTCTCTTGCATCACCGCTAAGAGGAGGCACCTCTGAGAAGTGGACCATGGACCTGACACCAGGGGTAGCACAGGGATAATAACAGAGGAAGAGGGGATCCCTGATTGATACGTTAGGGGTACTTGTCTGTGGAGTATGGCTGAGATTTGGGGTGTGATGAGAGAAGATGTTCTTTGTACCAGCAGTGGGTTGACTTTGGCTGGCCACCAGCTGCCCACCCAGCTGCTCTCTCACTCCCTCTCCTCAGCAAGGCAGGGGGAGAAGATAAAATGATACATGGGTCAATGTAAAACCAGATGATGCTCACCAGTTACCATCATGGGCAGAACAGACTCCACTTGGAGAAAGATTAATTTAATATGTGGCCAGTTAAAAGCAGAGTGATAGTGATAGATAAATAAATCAATAGCAAAAAACCAACCCCCTCTTTTCTTCCCATGCTCAACTTCACACTTGATTCTTCTGCCCCTCCTTCTTTCCCCACAGTGTCACAGAGGAACAGGTAGTGGCAGTTGTGGTCATTTCATAACACTTGGCCTCTGCAGCTCCTTCCTGCTCATGCTGTTCCCCTTCACCACCGTGGGGTCCTTCCTGTAGTGCTCCAGTGCGGGTCCTTCCCATGGGCTGCAGTTCTTCATGTAAATGTCAACATGAGAAAGACATTTTTTACAGTGAGGACAATCATTCGCTGGAACAACCTCTCCAAGGACATGGTTGAGTCCCCATCAATGGAGGCTTTCAAAATGTGATGGGACAGGGTGGTAGATAATCTCATTGAGGGCCCCTTTCCCATGGAAGGCTGGACCAGGGGACCTTCCAAGGTCCTGTCCAACCTGGGATGTTCTATGATTTGATGATTCTATAACTGCTCCAGTGTGGGTCCTCTGCATGGGGCAGTGTCCTTCAGAAACAAACTGCTCCAATGTGGGCTTCCATTGGCTGCAGGGGGCAACCTGCATCACCAAGGTCTTCTCCATGGGCTGCAGGAGAATTTCTGCTCAGGTGCCTGGATGGAGCACCTCCTCCCTCTCCTTCACTGATCTTGGTGTCTGCAGGGCTGTTTCTCTCATGTTTCCTCACTCCTTTCTCTCACAGCAGGTTCTTTTACCCTTTCTTAAATGCCTTACCGTAGAGGCAGCACCAGCATTGCTGACTGCCTCAGCTTTGGTCTGTGCTGTGTTTGCTTTGCAGCTGGCAGGACATGGCTTTGGCTGAGCTGACCCCATGTCACGCGTGTCCTGCTCACGTCTCACAGAACCCATCCGTGTAGCCCTTCCACTACCAAAACCTTGCCATGCAAATCCAGCGCAGGGCTACTCCAAGGTAACCTGGGCCGCTACTGAATCTCAGCTGTTTCCCTTCTCTATAGGGTGGAGGAGGGGGCTTTTGTGGTTTTCCACCCACATTTGGTGTCTTTCTCTCTGAATCCCAGCCTCAGCCACGGCAGCGGAAACCCACTGAGCCCCAGACATGGCTGAGATTTCATCTGTGTGCCACCCACTCTTCTCCTCCTGGCAGCGACTTGCCCCTTTGTCTGCAGGATAGGGGTACAAGAAGTAACCAGGTTTTGGAGGAGCAGGGACAGACAGACGGGGCGCTGAATGCATCATGTGCACCAGGTGTGAAAAGAGCAGCACCAATCAGGCCTTGAGTGCAGTAGCTGGTCCATTGGTGCATCTTTGGAGAAAGACGAAGCTGTCCCATGACAGGAAAAGAGCCACCTTTTGTGTGAGACCAGAACTTCCCAGTGTGGGAAACAGACTACGGGATGGGACAGGATGGGATGGGGTGGAGTGAGATGGGATGGGATAGGTGCCTGCTTTGCCAGAGTCCAGAGCCTGTGAAAGCCTTGTTCTGAGGCACAGCTTTGCTGCAGGAGGGAGCTTGCTGCATCACATCAGTGTCTTCAAAACACCCTCACATGCCTGCAAATAGAATGGTGCATTCTAGCTGCCAGAGAGGGGCTGTTGGGGGAAGAACAGGGCTGAGAAAAGTCAGGTTGGGACTGTAAGACCCTGGCATCTTGAGACTTGAGGCTCTGTGGTGCTGAGCTGATGCTTCAGTTTGTGTGGATCCTGGCTTGCATTTGCCTCCCCAGCCTGCTGTAATGCAGAAACACTGGCTTGTTTTATAAACAGTTGGTTTATGTCACTGCAAATATCCACCAGAAACAGCATTCCCTGAAGGGGTAAAGCTTCCAAAATGCATTTGAACTTGCTGCAGAGTTGCAAGGAGGAGCAGGGCTGTGAGTCTCAGTTGACAAAAGCTGCAGGCTGGGCCCCACATGGACTCATTCTCACCCAGGGGAAGGGATTCAGGTGGGAGCCTCATCTCTCCCGGCTGTGTGGTGAGCAGGTTCCTCTGGGATGGAGGGCCACAGCGCGCAGTGACGTGTTGTATCACTTTCATCCAAGCATCTCAAAGCACTTTGCCAGCATTAATTAAACATCAGAAGGCAGGAGCGATGCGCAGTGTCAGCCAGCCGGTCTCGCTTCTGAATGTCAGACTTCTCATAAAAGCGGAACTGGGTTTTAAATTCCATTCCATCCTGGTTCTCCCCTCGCTGGGACAGTTGCTGAACTGCACCATGGAGAAAGTGGGGCTTACCCAGCACCACGGCACTGACCCTGCAGCAGTGTGGCAAGAAGAGCCCCAGCACTACACACCGCTGCCCCAGCCAGAGGCATTCCCCACCACCGCACACTGTCTTTGCTCTGCTCCAGCACCAGCAACATTTTGCCCAGAGAAGCTGTGGCTGCCCCACCCCTGGCAGTGCTCAAGGCTAAGGTGGATGGAGCTTCGAGCAACCTGCTGTAGTGGAAAGCATCCCTGCCGGTGGCAAGGGGCTAGAACTGGATGAGCTTTAAGGTCCCTTCCAACTCAAACCATTCCATGATTCTATGATTTTTGCAAACTGGAATTGGTAAGATACTCTTAATAGACAAGAGCGAAGAGGCTCCCAGGCTGTGCTGGGGGGGGGAGGTCTGTTGTGGTTTAAACCCAGCTGGCAACTAAATAACCCAGCCCAAACCAGCACAAGGTCACAGTCTGCAGGGACTCAACGTCTCCCTGAGGAAGGGCAAAAAAGGGGAGAAAGGGCTCTCAGAAATCAAATGTTGAGAAAGACCTTCTATGGACTCCAGTGGAAAGCCAAGAAACCTCCAGAGATGGTCTCCTTAGAACCAAGTTCCCTGCATGTCAGTGAGGGCTAGGAGTGTGCCTGTGAGCTCCAGTGGGCAAAGGATACCCAGATGTGTTGGAAAACTGGTTATTGCTCAGTAGTATCAGAGAGAAGGAAGGACAAGTGTTGAGCACAGCATGAAAACCACATCTTTAGGCACCTGGATGTCAGCAGCTTCAAAGGCTGGGAGCTTTCTCTTTGCAGCAGAATATCTGATGCCTGTAGAGCGTGTTGAGGGGCATTTCTGGTCCTTGACATGCAGAGCTAGAAATAACCAGCCATCTGGTGAGGAGAACTGGTGGTTTGCCCCACCACAGCTATCTTTGGACCTCAAAAAGGACGAAAGGCTCCTAGGTTGTGCTGGGGGATGATACCTCTCTGTAGGTGCTTGGAGTCTCTCTGCAGAAGCTTAAATTGGGAAGAGAAGACTCTCTAAGTGGGTATCATGAAGGTTCATTTGCTGATCACAGGGGAAAATGGGGAAATCTCCAGAGACGTTCTTCATGAGCAAGGGGTCCCTTGTGTTTTGCCAGGAGGTATGAAGTGTGAAGCCTGATGTGTCAGAGACTGCCTGGGGGCACTGGAGAGAGGGACGGTCCAAGAATCATGAACTGCAAAAGCATGTCACTAGAAGTGACAGGGGCTAATGTGAGCCTCAGTAAAACCAAGCTGATGTTAAAGATGTGACAGAAATGCAACAGGTAGGAGAGAGGTTGATGGGGGAGTTTTTAAGGACCTATATGAGATAGGTATTACTTACTATCTTCTTATGGCTTTAAGCTGACAAAAGATAGGTTAAGATGA
>WYDI02024469.1:0-50019 GCA_009867235.2 Psittacus erithacus | reverse complement strand
CTCATAGCAGCCTTCCAGTATCTGAAGGGGGCCTATAAGGATGCTGGGGAGGGACTCTTCATTAGGGTCTGTAGTGAAAGGACAAGGGGTAATGGATTCAAACTTAAACAGGGGAAGTTTAGACTGGATATAAGAAAGAAGTTCTTTACTGTAAGGGTGGTGAGGCACTGGAATGGGTTGCCCAGGAAAGCTGTGAATGCTCCATCCGTGTCAGTGTTCAAGGCCAGGTTGGAGAGAGCCTTGGGTGACATGGTTTAGTGTGAGGTGTCCCTGCCCATGGCAGGGGTTTGGAACTAGATAATCTTAAAGTCCTTTCTAATCCTGTCTATTCTATAATTCTATGTTTCTATGTGAACAAGAGTAACTTCAGCCTTTTCCCACCTTAAATTTTGAACATTATTCATATTTGTGCATCCTGAATTAAGATGGTACAAATGGGGACTGCTGTGCTTTCAGCTCCACTCGTACAGATACAAAAATAAATTTTACTTTCATAGAGGCAGCTTCAAACAAGTTGAGTTCATGTCTGCTTTATGCTTTCCTTTTAAGTTAAAAACGCCATACTTTCACCCTCTGTGGGAGAACTTAGCAGTTAATAATGCAGTACATGATCAACAGTGGAATTGCAATGCTCAGATACAGGATGTGTAGTAGTGTGTCTCTGTGTATTAGAGAGGTCTGTGGATAAGTAATAGCGGTCCTAAAAATGGTTCGAGAACTAAAAAGCAGCAGTTCAGGTTTTTCAGGAAGTGGTTGTAGAGTTACCAGTTCCCTTTTTTATGCTCCGGGAGTTATGTTGTGTGTAAGTTCACTGCTTTTGCTTTGTTTACCAGCATGCATTCTGGCTTTAGTGTGAGGTGTCCCTGCCTATGGCAGGGGAGTTGGAACTAGGTGATCTTAAGGTCCTTTCCAACCCTAAATATTCTGTGATTCTATAGTACTTCTGAAGGGCTCCCTTTGGTGGGAAGGAGAAAGTTCCTTACTGTTTTGAAGAAAATTAGTAGACAATAAATAAATTGAGGTTTTGATATTTTTATATGTTTTTATATATATATATATATAAAAAAAAAAAATCTGGGCACAGTAATGAGTTTTCAACTTCACTGCCATGACTGTCAATAGGAAATAAGAAGTGTGAATTCCTACTTCTGTATGCACCGGACAGTTTATTGTAACAAATTTGCTCTACAGCATAAGTAAGTATGATAATGATTGATGCAGTTTGTGTTGCAGACTATATTGCAATACAGGTTAAATATTTTCACTGTCATGTTCTTGAAAAATAATTGCACTTTGTCTGTTCCCCTGCAAGTACCATGTTGAAGTACAGCAATGCAATTTCAAAATAGATCCATCTCTGACAATAAAGAAAAGTTATTTATAAAGTATTTCTTTAATTGTGTGCTTCATTTCATCCTCAGGATTCTATTTGCCCAACATGTATACTTCAAACAAGCTTCAAGATCCAGACATAGTGCTCAGGCTTGATTTTAGTTACTGTTATCACTTAGTGTAGTCCTTCAAAGGGTGGTCAGAAAACTACAAGACAGGGAGATTATTGCCTTCTGGTAATCTACGACCATGGTCGTTGAGCTGTTTTCTGACACCTGTGTGTGTGTGTGCTGAACAGCTGCACTTGGGTTGCCTTTCTCCAATCTCAAGTCCAAGTCTCCTGTTTCTCAAAGTGTTTTCCTGTGTTCTGGAGCACTTCTGACTTCCTCCTGGCAGCATGGAACAATGGAACAAGCAGCTATGTGTAATTTTTCTCTGTATACAGTCTTATCACTCTCACTTATGGGAACCAGCGTAGTTACACACATTGGGCATTGTTCTTAGCAAGTGCTTGTGGTAAGCTGTTAGCATAAGCATGCTCTTCAGCAGTACAGCTAAGGCGGCGCTGCAGTGGCAAACCTCCCCTGAAAGGGACTTCCTATCCCTAGCTGTGTTTCTGTTGTTTCTCATATTGAGTGCTTCTGAAATTGCTCCATGGTGAGCTGAGTCACAGGGTTAAACTTTTAGAAAACAAATGCTGTGAAAATGCACCATTTCCAGTTGGTTTGGGCAGGGGGGCATGAATGGGAATAATCCAGTAACCTCTCTGAAGAGGCTAGCTGATAGAATGACTTAGCTGTGTCACCAAAAGATGCCCTCAAAGGATTTCAGAAGATCCTAGTGCCATTCTGTGTTGGTAAACTACTAAAGAACGCTGTTAAGAGGGACTGATGACCTTTATTTGTTGAATGCATAAGCACTATTTAAATATTAGTTTTCTATATGTGGGTATTTAGAAGTAAAAAAAAATCACTTAGAAGTTTCAAATATCTCAATGCCAGTCTAATTTCAGTTCTCTGTATCCATTCAGCCAACTTTTGACCAGCATTGCAGCCTTTGGATCATCTAACATTTATTTGCAAAGAGCAGACATTTGTTGCCTTCATGGAAAGGCGAGGCTGTTTGTGAAAGGTTACATAAGTAGAATGCTAAACTGTTGATGTGTTTCTCAGTGCCAGTCTGTTTTTCTTAAGCAACAGTATGTTAACAGCAGTTGTGGTGTGAAAGCTGATGTGTACAGTAGAGGAGGACAGTCTGGATTCCTTTGTTGCATGGTGAGAGAGCATGGGCTTTCAAGTTTCATTCAAAGTTGATTGTCTGGCGTTAGAAGTAAGGCAGTAAATGAAGTCCCAAAGAGAGTAAACTGCAGCTTTAACTTTTAGTAGAGGTGTAACATGTTGAAGCTGGGAAATGTCTGCAAGTTTTTACTTGGGGAATGGCAGTCTGTTAAGCCCTGGGTCTCATCCATCAGGCAACCCAACAATTCTTGAGTATGTTTGTTGGAGAAGGGTGGCTAATGTTTTTCAGTGCGTTCAGGTATGGATAGATGTATTTTCTCCAAGTTCTGTATGTTAGTAGCATTGTTCAGGCAAGACCAAGGGCAGTATTGAGGGAGATGGGGGCACAATTATTTTGGGGTCTTTCATTGCTGAGTATGTTACTTGTAAAAGATGGGAGATTGCATTTGTGCTTTTTTTGAGTAAGGGGAGGGAGAATAAGGAAGGCATTGGAAACAGCGGAGGGTAAAGTGAAACTGAGCAGCTTTCCATGCTCATAGACATACTAGCAGGTGGTAAGACAAACCCATTCAAGTTTTAGGCTGCATTATCTTCTCTCCTCCTTTCTACACACTCTTGGGTCTGATAATTTGACTTGAATCAATCCTGCTCTTTGCTCAAGGGCATGCAAGAATTCCAGTGGAAGCAATGCAGTGATAAGGAGTTAATTTCATATGGAAGAAGGTATAAAGACGTAACGCTTTGGCCATGTGCTCTGCATTTGTTTCTTACAACCCAATTTTGAATGGTCATGCAGTGGCCTCCCTCTCTCCCCTCCCCACCCTCCATGGCTGTAAGTGTGAAAGTGAAGAAAATGGATTACAAGAAAAACAAGTTGTTGGGGTTTTTTTTTCCCCCTTGAGGTTTTTTTATCAAAGGTAGCACAACCTGTGTGGGATGAAAAGATCCTAATTGTTACTAAGCTGATTAAATATTTATAAAGCAAGGGCTATATTATATCTATAGCTCTTCTGTCTGGAGAGTGTAAGTAAATACATTTTACAGCTTTTTTTTTCCGAGCTCAAATACTGAGAATCAGTATACATCTGTTGTCTTGGGATGCAGATATTCTCTGAATTTCTAAATGTTAGAAACTTAAACGTGTTAACCTTGCAACGTTATTAAATGAAAAATGGTCCTTTAACTTGGTCTTCCTTCCCCAACAAATTAAAATCCTGTGTGCTTGTGCATCTCTATTAAAACTTGAAGAACAGCTTGACATCTTCTGATCAGTTGCGCTTACATTGTTTTGAGTAGGCACTTAGACTGCTTCTGAATTAGAAAGGTAGAAAATACTTGCAGTATTTAAAGACTGGAAAGAAAGATTTCTAATGATGAGGCAGAAAGAGATTTATTTATTTATTTTTTAGTTTCTCAGAAGGTCAAGAGGTGAATATCGTATCTTGGTAATGAAGTTAAAAGAGGGGGGAAGAAGAAAGCTATTATCTAACAAAGAAGGGATAACAATCATAATTGGAAACATAAATGGATGTTAAAGCTAGGTTTCAAATATTCAAAGGACATGTTTTTTAACAATGGACAGGATCAGTCATTGGAACAAACTGCTGAGCAGAATAACTGATTTTTCTTTCTTGTCAGTTGCAGGGGTTAAAACCAGATGCCTTTCTGGAAGGTGTGCTTTAGGCTAATTAAGCTTTGGGTTCACTACAGGTGTAACTAGATGGAAGGCAGACAAGAACTGAATGCTGGTTCTGACTCCAGAGACTACAGCGCTGGTTATTGTGGTGTGCTGGCATACAGTGTACCCAGGCATCTCTGGGTACCAGGTGTCTGGTGGCTTGTTCTGTGGCCTGCAGCTGGTTGCCCCTGGTGCCCTGAAGGGCCCTGGAAAGGAGCTCTGGACATGGGCATTCACCCTGCCTTGGCTGCTGTCTTCTGTGGGCTCCCAGGCAGGAGGTAGGTGGCTGCATCGTCCCCTGCACGTGCAGTGTCTTTGATTTGTGCAGTCCCAGTAAATCAGGCTTTTCAGGGAAGCATTGGGTAGGTGCTGTGGTGTACAAGCCCAGTTTACCACAGGAGGAAATGTGTGAATCACCCAGCGGAAAAGTTGGGCGCTACCCACATATGTTTTGTCTCTGCTCCAAATGCCTTGTGGTGGTGTTGGCTGGGCTACGAAGAAGGTTTTTGAGAGTACACCTGCACTGGAAGAAAGTCAAGTGAACTTATAGGCAAAATGTGGGATTTTTACCAGTATAGCTTGTTTTACTTGGACAGCTCGGAGGCATGGGTGAGGGGTGACTTTTGAAATGTGTGTGCAAAACACAGGTTTAATAGGAAGTGCTGCGTCTACAGTAGCAGCCATTCTTTACTAGCATGCTGTAGTTGTGTAGGCAAAATATCTTCTTAGATCAAAAAAGCACATGTTTTCATTGTGAACTCATTAGAATATATAAGCTACAAGAGACAAAGTGGGGACACAACTATTTGGTTTATCTACACGGTTAATAACAGATGAATTCAACCCCAGGAAAGGGGTGTGCAATGTTGGTTGTATCTACGTGGCAGATCTTGTCTCTATGTAAATTTTAAGCTGTGGTAAGTATTGCGTATTTTGTCTTGTCTTTAAAACTACTGTCCCCCAACAAACCATTACTGGTGAAGACAAAGCAATAATATCATATGAGGTGAAAGATAAAGAGGAATTGTATGTTACCTGCATGTTAACAGCTGAATCCATGCCAATTTATTCCTTCTCCAACCAGCTGTTTAATAGGTAAAGTTTTGTCTGAGGAGGACTTTTTCCTGAAGGACTTAATGAATCCTTGGACCGTGAAGCATAGTTTCTTGTCCCGTTTCTTTTGGGATAGGAAGTAAACAGTTTTTTGTTCAGTGCTGAGGGCTGTTGAAAGCCCTGGGATGGATGTCTGTCACTGCCCAGCTGACTGATAGCAAGACTTCACTTTTCAGAATTATTATTTCTGTGTTTATTCCATGTTTTAACATGCACCCAGATTGTGATAAATAATGGCATTGACTTCAATTAAGTGTTTTTTTACCAGTTTCTTTATAAATTTGGTCACAGGGAAAGGCAAGCAAGAAGATGCTTCATACAAGATTTGCTAGACAGTAGTGCTAGCAGTATAGCTGAGGCCAGGTTACAAATATATGTGAACACTTGTATAGGCAAACAAAGCAAAGCCTAATTTATATAATAAAATATTTTACTCCTTTCAGGAACAGCAATAGCAATGTGGTTTAAATGTTCTGTCATTAAAGGCAACAACTGCACTCTTACAATAAAAGGATTTTTTCAAAATTTCATTTAGTTGTCCCTGTGTTCATTGTATAAACATAGAGCATGTATTGGGAGGAAAATGAAGATTTTCTTCTATCCTGCAGAGCTAAAATAGCATGCCCTCATCCCCTCTCTTTCCTGGCCCCCTGAGGAAGCTTCATCATATTGATCACGATTCTCGAAGAGATTAAGATCCAACCTTTTAATTTCCAGTTTAATATAGCATTGGAACACAGGCATAAATTTTTTTGAAGCTAATCAGTTTTTTACATGCCTATCTTATCAGCCTGGTTGGGTTGGAAAGGCTGGAACTGGATCCTTAACAGCATTCGTACATTCCTTTAGATTTAGCACTAAGCATGTAAGAGGACAACGGGGAGCAGAATCTATATTCTGTATTTTATCACTTCCAGCCACAGAAATGAAAAACTGAATTCTGAAGCATAAACAGAAGCTTGCATACAGAGAGCAAATCAATATACCAAGGTTAGCTTTTGAGCGCTTAATTTCTTCTTAGCTGTTCTGTGTCTTCTTTTAATGTGACCGCTGCTCCAGTGTAGTTAGCCTGAGCTGGCTGACTCTTTGACAGGTATGTCTACAAGTAAAACAATGTAAGGCTGCATCTGCTGAGAAGAATTGTGCACTTCCAACCAACATATGGAAGAGCTTGTAAAGTTTAGGTGATATTTTCAATAATCTGATATGTTTTGTCCCTGATGCTTCTGTTTAATGTGTGCAATTTAGAAATGCATACTGTTTCTTCTCTTGTCAGGTCTGCACCTGTACATTTTATGAAAACTACTCAACACTCCTGTTGAATAGACATTCAGAAGTTAGCGCTTTTGTTGAAGATTTAAGGGTATTTTGGAATCAGCATACTGAATTTTTTTATTTCCTGTTTTATTGTCTTGTCTTACAGAAAGTTAAGGCAACTGTGGTAAATACAAGGGAAGAATAATAGTGAAGAAAGCTGAAGGAGAAAAGTTAATGCCTGTTTCATAGCACTAACAAAAATAAAGCTACTGAAAGTAAAAATAACTGTTCTTTTACTGAAGTAAAAACAATGAAAAGATTGGTGCAGCCATGTGTGGGTGTGGACCTGTTTATGTAATGTGGGAAAAATTTTCCAGCAAACTAAGAATAGTGGTTAAATGTTTGTCCTCTTGGTAGTGTCCTGGTCATGACGCAATTCTCAGCAAAACGTGCTATAATTATACAGGGAAGTTGCTATTTGCATGGTGGAACACAGTGTATTTTCCCTGGTTTCAAATCATTCTGAGAGCAGAATGTCGAAAGAGAAAGGTTCACTTCCTGTGTATTGGGGCACATTTCCTTGATGTACCTTCGAAGTGCAGAAGTAGCTCAGGATGCAGGATGAATGTGTGTATTCTAGTATTCCTTTTTGCCTCCATACAGTAAGCCTAGAGAATAAAAAATATTTCAGGCAGTGTCTGTCACTGAATTTACGTAAGATTTGACATACAAAATTTGATATATATTTACTTTGCTTTATAGATGGGCTCAATTTCACTTGCACCTTAGAAGAAGTACTGCCTGAGTTGGACTTTTGAGAAGTCTGGAGTCACCCTTCCCCTCCTCTGTTCCCACAGAGTGCCTCCTCTGGCACTCACCTGCCTGTGCATCCTCACAGTAACACTGAAACTTCATCAAGCATTTGAAAAACATGGCTTTGCCATGTTTGTGGTAATGGTATTTCTCAATAGCTGAGGAGGAATTATGGTAGCGTGACATGATCACTTATGGATCCTAGTACATAGTGATACGGACAAAGTCCTGGAAGCAAGTAAGTTGGGACTAGTATGCAAAACAAGGCATACAAAACGTAGACTATAGTAATGTTTCTCTTTTTTGGCTGTAGAATTGGGGTAGATCTTTAGTAAAGTTCATGAAGAACACTCTTGGTAAACACAGTAATGTCCTCTCCTCAGTTCCTGTCCAATACCTTAAGTGTGGCTTTTTCGTGCTTGAGAGCAGACAAGGCTAATTTTCTTGCTGCATTATTAAACATGACAAATAGCAATCTTGTCTAACCAGAACAGCAAAGCTCTTCTGTCAGCCAGTGCTTTCCTTTGTTTCCTAGTAAATAAACCTCCACTCAAGAGCTGTAATGGACTATGGGAGAAAAGGTGTAAATCCAGCTATAGAAGAAATTCTAGGGAATATGGAAGTTTTAAGCAAGACAGCATCAGAAAAGCCTTACCTGCAACAGTGTTGCTTAATGACAAACATGTGCTTAATGGTTTTATTTTTAAACTCATGTCTGTGTCTCCATGATTGGCTTAAACTCAGAGCTCTTCCATTGTGCATCATTTTATCTTTTTTTTTTTCTTTTGCCTTGATCAGATGAGATTTGGGTTCTGGAAGTTTCCTTTATTTTATCCTTTCTCTCTCAAGACATAATCCATGACTGCCAGGGTTTGTGGCAGTACAAGCATAATAAAAACACTTGTGTACTGTAAAGTGATAATCTAGCCATAATTTAGAAGGCAGTTCTCATGACCTCTGTATGCCTCCAGGAGAGGCTTTAAAAAAAATTGCTTTCAAATATTCTGGGCCTAAAAAGGAGACTTCTGATCATAATTCCAGCGGTTGTGTGCTATATTATTTTTGTATAGAGAAGCGACATTTTCCATAAATTTTACTCTTTTGGGTGTTCTTTGAGGTTCTTCACTACTAGCATGATTTCACTCAGTGTCTAGCTTAACTTGATTTGAAGAAACCTTGTTTAGAAACAAGGGATGTGATACAAAGCCAGTAATCCTATGTATACAAGCCTTTTTAGCCCGCTAGTTCATTATTGAACTAGGCTAGTGTGCTTCCAGGATATGTTAGCGCAGTACCTGCAAAGAGCGTGTCTTGTTCTTAAACTTAAATTGTATTATCCTGACACTTTTTGTCCAAATCTGTCCAGAATTTGTAGGAGAGGATTGCTGTCAAGATCATATGATCATGTTGGGTTTTGTAAGATGCCTTAAGTTTTATACTATTGAAGTGTGAGATTCAAATGAAATGGGTAAGTGAATGCATTTAAGCCATTTTCTTTATCAGAAAATGGAAGTCTGAAAGCTGGCTATGTTTTTGTAATGAGTTTTAGGAAAATTGCAAGCCCTATGCAGTTTTTTGTGGCTGTGCCTACATAAGTGTATGTCCCATGTGCATCACAGGCAGGATTGGCAAGCGCATCAAAGACCCAAGACATTATTGCTGTAGGAATATTATGGTTCTCGCGTGTAATATCTTGACTGTGACCAAGTGTCAAGAATTGTCCTATAAAATGTCAAGGCTTTTCTAGTAAGTGTGCAATCTCTCATTTAGCGTACTGAAAAAGAGCTGTTAATTTTTTCAGTCCACTCAGCGCTTTCTCAGGAGTATGTTGAGGCTTCTTCAGAGGCAAGATCTTTATGCTTTTACTTCCACGACTGTTTGAAATGCAGCCATGTAACTTGAGCAGAGGCAAGTACCTGTGACAAACCACTTGTTAGTGTCTTTCTGTAGCCCTGTGTCCATCTACTGTGCACGCCTTCACATGCATGCTGACCAAACAGGTTTTACTTCAGAGCTATGAAGTGGCCCCTCCCCTGGACTGAGCTGCCACAAGGCAAACAGCACTGACGCAGCTTTGCAAGGCTGTAGGACTGCTGGAAATTTTTTCATCTGTTTCATAAATTTGGGCTATTTCAGCTTTTGACTTCGGTGTTCTGTGGCATTGTTTGCATGGCTTCTTGTTGCTCTGATCTGTGTTGGGCCTGTGAGGTATTAAGAAATCAAATTAGCTGAGATGTAGCATCTGTGTTTCGAGTTGTATATGGAATGCAAATGCGCACTGGTCTCAGTGTGAACCAAGTCAATTTTCAGACTTCTAGATTCTGTGGTCCTGCTTTTTAGAAGTAGTAGCTAAGGAATTATTCTGTAAGTGCCAGGAATTAAAATGAACAGTTTCCCCTGTTTAATCTTACATAATGTAAGCTCTGTGTGTTACATTTTGTAATGTATGCCTGGAGAAAAATCCCCTAGAATAAATTTCATGCTTCTTTCATGAATTGTTTTTCCCTCTTGTTGTCATCTAAATGGAACATTACCAGATAAAATCATTCTCTATACTGAAATGAAGCCATTTTTAGCACCAAAAAAAAGAGGGAAACTTGTATTTCTTTAGTGGCTCTCCATCTGTCTGGGAAAACTCTGCAAGTTCACTCCCAGCATCTACCTTTTTCCTTCTATGCCTTTCCCACCCAAGCAAAGATAGTCCTGACCAATAACAGTACTGACACACGTACCCTCCTTTCCTGTGCTGATTACACCTTTGACTCCTTAGTCTAGAGTTTCGTGCCAATTTGCAATTAGGGTTTTGTTTTCTGTGCCATATTTACCCAAGTCTGTGAAAACAGTAGTTGTGTTATAAAACTTACAGGGAGAGTTCTGTATATATGTAGCAAGTAGCCCCAAATATGTTAAACAGTCCCTGGGGAGAACTTCTTAGCCAAGGTTTAGGAGTTTTACCTCTTTATATGAAGCTTGAGGTCCAGCTTATTTGGGGAAGGAAAAGGAGGCTTTCATTTTAGCTTTTCTATATCAAATGCATATTGCACTAATGCTTCCCAGGAGTGCAGCCTAGTTAAACTTCAGAATTGGGCCAACAAAAAAAAAAAAAGGAATGGTTAAATGTGAGATAAATTTCTCACTTGTGTTATATCTTGGATGGAACTAACAGTAGCTGCAATGGTATAAATTAAGCAACTCAATCTTTACATTATGCTGGAAGCACCCCGTACAACCTATCAGCAGGTACTTTGCTTAATACGACTTCTTCTTCTGACTTAATCTGAGAGCTACATGTGTGGAAAGACACCAGTTTGGGCACTCAGAATGATAAAAGCAGTAGCTTCACTGGCACATTTTTCTTTCTGTTTTTTTCTCTCCTTCTCCCCCACTGAAAGAAAAAAGGGGAATTTATACTCTTTGAAATAGATGCTGCATGTCACTTGAGCTTCAGTATCACGTGGAGCTATTGCTAGGCTTTTGCCTAGCAAACTTTGGATGGAAGACAGTTTTATGAGGGTGATGGATTTGAGCTGTTTATTTGCAAATATTTTCCGGTTTATTGTTTCTTTATATAGTAGTGCCAAGCATATTGTTTTGCAAACCAGAAAGATGAAAACTTTCTGCTTCCTGAGGCTGTGTCATTCTGATGTTTTATTGTTCTGGAATGGGCTGTGCTAGAAAGGTCCCATATGGGGACTTCTTCATCTGTCCCTGAAATCTGTTACTGCTATATAGTGGTATACACCACCTTAGTACAGAAAGGAGAGAACTTTTTCAGTTGAAAGCAGGGGAAACCTTCAGCAGAATGCAGTAATCTTTGAACTCACCCAGGATACAGATAACTTTTAAAAACAGAAATTATTTTTATAACAGTGGTACGCTTTCAGTGACACTGGAAACTAAGGTCTGAATCTGGTATTTCTATCCAACTCCACAACAATTCACTAACTAGGCATCTACTTGCCTGGAAGAGATGCTCAGGAAACAGTTGTCCTGCTGGTGTCTGTTTCGCTGTTGTCACTTGAGGTGAGCTGACTCAGGAGCACCGATTGAAAGCAGGTGATAAAAATCAACTCGTTTTCTGTTTCTCATCACTTCCACATGTAGAGTCCCATCTTTTCTTAATACTTCTTGGGCACTTGTTGAGTGCTGTTGAGTTGATTATCTCCTGCTGAGCTGCTGCTATTGCTGCTTCCTTCAAGACATTCATGTTCTTCAGCTCTCATTCATACATACTTCTTTGAACCTGGCTTCCCTTGACATTTGAGATGTGCCTACATATGTGCCAGCAATACAGTAGCTTTGCAGTCATGATTTCTTTCTTTGGTACATACAGCAGCATTCACTTTCCTTGTTCTTTGTTCTGCCTTTTTACTGTGGCTTTTTTGGATTTTATTTTTTTTTTCCAAATAAGTTCTTGATAAATATATCTTGATAGCTATATATAAAAAATGTGATGAATCCTTGGTTATTTAGTGCATCCTTTCCAAAATGCCATAATACAAATTATTTGGAATACCTGGTGGAACTTTACTGATATTTTGACATATTTTGCTGTTCTTGCTACAATTGATTGTTGTTATGGATTAGGTGAGAATTATCGTGTACCCTTTTTTAACTCTCTGCCTATTGCAGACACCCTCTCGATGTCAATGAAGCTGAAGGTGATGGTTGCAAGATAAACACTGACTTCTTGTTACCAGAGCTTTCAATAAAGCAGCAAATGTATGCAGCTTGTCACTTACAAATGCTGCTTTTAAGCTCAGTCTTATGCACAAACTTTCTGCAGTGTGTGTGGCCATTGCCAATAAGGCTTGTATCACAAGACTGTGTGGTCAGGAAGACTGATTTCTCTTGCTTTTATCACAAGAGTGGAGCTGAAAGTATGCTGTTGAAATCATTATCCCCCCCCTTCAGCATGACCACCTCCACGCTGCTTTTTGAGACTGGACCAACTTTGATTTCACTCTGTCTTCTGTCCAAAATCCATGTCTTTGCTGTCTATGTGGAGCAGAGCTGCTTGTGCCATCTTTGCTACTGAGTGAGGATGACAAAATGGAGAGTAAATGTTATCTTAGTATAAATCCCACTTAGAGGCAAGCTAAAGGATGAAAAGCTTTCATTGCTGGTTTTGAGTAGTTCCAGAGACCTGAGGATGTGCTGCGAGGTAACTGGTAAGGGTAAGGATACTTGGCTACATGGCAGCAGGGCACACTGAAGTCAAACAAAAGGGTTAATTAGGTAGCAAAATTGAGACATTGTATGTCAGGCAGGGACACACAATAAAATTCAGCTGAATTTAAAGCAGAACTTCACGATCTGATGTTACAGGGCCTGATTGCTATACATATAAATGATGAGTTGTACCTTAACCAAAATAATGGTTATGATATTCTCCACCCCCTCCCCAAACTTGTTTGCTTATCTGGATTGACATGATGATGCAACTTGCTTTCTTTACCAAACCTCTGGGTACCTCTGATACCAACCTCTGGTATATCCCTGTGGTGGCTGCTTTACACTTAACTTTTATGGTATTGTAAAATGGGCAAATAAATACGTAACTGTTAACTGCTGTTTATACCATCATTTTAAATACAAAGCATTATTCATAAAATCTATAAATACCATTCCTTGGCTTCGCAGTTGGGATCAATGTAGAAAACTCTCTGTCAGTGTACTATAAGCACATAGAGTCATGTGTAGGTGGTGGAAACTGGGGCTCCCATTGTTTTGTGCCACTGATGATGTTGTTTTGCTGATGTGTCTGTAGGACTGCTACAAGTCTTACAGCTGTTGGTAGGTCCATTCACAGATACTTCCATTAATGGTTTAGTGATTACTTCAGTTCACAACTACACAATCTTTCAGCCCTGGCTGGTGGGTAAGGGATATGCTAGTGCTGGTTTGCCACTGCTGAAGCATGCTTGTGCTAAGGACAGATTCAGCAGTAGTTATGTGCATAGGATGTTGAGGAAGCAAGTGAAAAAGAATCATAGAATCAACTAGGTTGGAAAAGACCTTTAAGATCATCAACTCCAACCTTTACCCCAGGACTGCCATGCTACTAATGGGTGTAAATAGGCAGGATATTGCATGGCGGTAAGACATGCCCTTGAGGAAGTGCAGGTCTGCATTCTTTGGAATATGCATACATTGAGATCAGACCAGTAGCTGTCTTCAAATAAAGATACTGCTTTTAGATTGAGTACTGCTCTTCCTGGATGCAGCAGCTTTCAAGCACACCCATTTGTGTCTGTGCATGTGCTCTGAATCTTGTTAAAGTGTGAGAATCCGTACTGCTCAGATGTTTTAAATTACTTATGTTGATGCCATATAAATAAAATGCGCATGCTTAAGTTGTGCTTCCTATAATAACCTCATTTCATTTTTATTATTTTGAAGCATTTAAAATTGACTTTGACATGCTGGGCTTTTCCACAGCTTGCAGAGAATCCAGTACTAGAGGTAATGTATAGCATGCAGTTGATCTGAAAAGGCGATGCAGCTTGAATGGAGGAAAAATGATAGGTGGAGGAGAGGCTGGAAGGGGTGCTGTGCAGATGTATGGTTGAGGAATGGGAAAGGCATCTGTTTGATACAGAAGCTAACAGAATAGAGAAGTGGGTCATTTATCTGGGTCAAAGTAAAAAGATATCAGGTTTAAAAATTCTATTTCAGTTGATCTGTCAGTTTTAACAGTAGAGCATCAGTTCCTAACCTGTGTGGGATCATTGAAGTTCCATCTCTGAAGAGCAAATGTTTGGCTGTCAGAGTCACTGAGAGGCCAGCTTTCCTAATACAACTGCAAGACCACAGAGCTGTATTTATTTTGGTTTGACCCCTGGATTTTTCTTTAATTTACTTTGGATAGACAGACTTTTTTGAAAACTTAAGCTGCTTTATATCACCAGCTTGTTGGTTTTAGGGTGGGTTTTTAACAAACAAAATTCTCTTTGTGCAGATTTCACTGGTGAATGAAGTGAGGGCGACTGCTCTCTTGGCAGGTGGCCTTCCTCTGTTTGCCAGGACTCCTTACTTTTTAATGTCACTGTGACAAGTTGCTGTTACTTGGGGAAAAGATTGAGCGAGCATCAGATTTTTCCAGGGTTGGATAATCTTCCGTATGAAGCGCTGGGCTCAGAGTGAAAGCTGAGCTGTGCTGAGCTGCAGGCTTCCTGTGTGCTATCAGTGAAGTCATTAAAACTCCAGCTTAAGTGGATTGCTGGGAGAGTGGGAATAAAAATACCTCCTGGTTCACAAGAGTGTGGAGGCCCAACTGGGACATGCAACTGAAAGACGGTGCATTACTGACCGACACCACTGCCTGGGTCAGTGCTTCAGGTGCAGGTTATTTCTCCTCATGTGGCTGCAGTTTTTCATGGCTTTGTGTCAACAGCAGCCACGTTCCTGCCCACTTTGACCAAGTGATGCCAGGTTGGTGACGGCAGCAATGGTACGATTGTACTAAGTCTAATTCAACAAGTCTGGTGGCCTTTGGTTTACAGGGGAAGATGCCCTTTTGGTGAACTAACTGGAGTGCTTGGCTGTACATGACTGGGTACATCCTTGAACGTTTGGCAGGCGCGGCTGCAGTCAGAAGGAAGGGTATAGCCAAAAACAGCAAAACCACTGTTTTGTCCAAGGTGTCACACATCAGGTTTTAGTGCATCAGACTAAGCGACATCCTCAGGGTTTTGTGTTCTAGGTCATGTCTTACTAGAGCTGTCAGGGTTTTTGTTATGATTTGGCTCTGAGTGCTACATCAGCAAGCTGTGGGTGCAGCTGCCTGTTCAGAATGTGCATGTGGAGTGGCTAAGGAGCTGCACATACAGCACCTTTCTAAGGTCTGTTAGGAAAACTCATGACAAAGTGGCTTCTCAGCGTAAAACTGCTGGTCTGTCACAAGAGACCTTACATTTGGTGATGCTGCTCATCCTTTGAGAACCATTACCCAAGTGCCTGTACTTAACTGGTCAAATGGCAAGGTGTCTGTTGCTGTTTATGGTTTTACTGTTCTTCACCCTTCCTCAGTTTAAACCCCTCTGACAAAGGTTTTGATGTCATTGCTGGGCTGGTTGTGGCAGAACCTATCTAGCTTTGCTCTTGGGCTAGCCTATGCCCTTGTTTGTCACAGTCCTGAGAGCACAGTGCAAACCCTAGCTCATGAAAGGCATCATTATTTCCATTTCTCACCAGGAGTCTAGTGTGGCCCCGTTACAAATGGGGCCTGTATTGCAGACCAACAGCATCGTGTTTGCCCCGTGCCCAGCAGCAGCGCCGCCCTAGCAAATCCGCAGTCTTCCTTTTTTTGTCTGCCAAAAGACGTGGCGGGTTATTATTGATGGTGGTGCTTGTGTTGGGCTGTGCTGCTTGGACATGCCTAGGACCGGGCGCTTCCTCCCTCCTGCCCTGCCGCCTGCAACGCTGCTGACGCCCGCAGCTCCTTGCAGCGTTTCCCTCGACATGCAGTGGAACTCCGCAGCGCCCGGGCGCGGAGCAGCAGCGGCCGCTGCGGCCCGGCCCTGCTGCCCGTGCGCGGCCTGTGGGGGCGGTGCTGGGCGGAGGAGCCAAGGCCGCCGCCCGCCCCCTGCGCCGCCACTCATTGGCTGGGCCGGGTCGGGCTGGGCCGGTGCGGTGCGGGGCGCTCCGCGGGGGCAGCTGCGGGAGCTGGGGCCGTGCCGATCCCGCGGCGTGTCCCCGCTCGGCTGCGCTGGGCTGCGCCGCGCTCCTCCCGCTGTACCATGGTTGGGGATCACGGCAGCCTCCCCGGTGAGCGGCCCGTCCTCGCCCAGAGTCCCAAACCCGGATTAAGCTGCAAAATGGTCTTGCAGGCGGTGGGCAAAGTGCTGCGGTAAGGACGGGAGCGGTGGGCGGGCAGGGCGGCTGCGGGTGTCTGAACGGGGGTTTCCCCCAGAAACGCGTGTGCGGCCCCGAGGGAGAAGGGAGCTGGAGCTCAAGTTAACAACTTGGCCCGGGCGCCTTGCTCCGCTCGGCCCTTCTCGTGTATGGGGGAGGGAGGCAGCTTTTGGCTCCCTCCGGATCTTGTGTAGCAATCCGGGAGGGTGGAAGTTGGAATGGCAATAGCTGCTTGGAGAGAAACATTTGTCCCCCCGTAATACCGCGCTCAAGTTTTGTTTGTGCTCCATGAGAACTAAATTTCCAGGATGTAAGCAGTCAGTAAAGGTCCTGGCTTTCCTGAATAAGAAGCCTGACCAAGTCGCTACATATGCTTTGGCATGTTTTCTACAGAAATGTTGTAAGATGAGGGGAAAAAATTGCTCATGTAGCTCAGAAGGACTTGTGTGAACACTGAGATGTGTATGACTACCGAGACCAAAACCAGACTCTTTGGCAAAGGATGTGCAGTAATTTGATTCAGAGGAGTTCTGACCCTTTCTGCTTTGCAGGGAAAAACATCACCACCAATATTAGGATTAGCAGCCTTGCTCTTCAATAACTGCAGCTCTTTATTTTGGTTGTGTTCAGATGTTTGTCTGGGGTATGTGAAGAATTGCAGTGCTGCTCCAAAAAGGAGCCTTGTTCCTCTGGCGCAACTTTATTTGGCAAGCTTTGGTTTGTCCCTGTTCCCTGCTGTCTGTTGCCAATTGTTAAATGTTTGTCAACAGAAACATTATCTCGCTCTTCTTCTGTTGCCTCATGTCTCTTTCCTCCCCAGCAGTTTAGGGGAGCTGTTTATTAAGGCAGCACGCTCTGATCACAAAGCGGCTGAGCTCCGGCTGTGACTTTAAGCCCAGTAAACTTCTCTAGTTTGAGTAGGCTTAGTGAGAACTGCTTGGAGTTGCTCTTGAACAAGCGCTGTATGGCAGGATTTGTGTCGTGTCAGCCTCCCCCCCCCCCCGTCCTTTCCTGTAGAAGACATTAGTTTAATGATTTCAGGTTTCTTTTTCAGCTTTTCAACAAGTTTAACGTCCTTTCTTTGCATTTTTTGGGGTGGTGTGTCTATGATTCTGTGTGGTGTTACACAGCTGGTCATATCATAAAATCCTTTGGCCAGTGGCTTGCTATTCATGCTGTGAACCTTTTGAAGTTTTTGGTAGCTGTTCTGTTGGCAGCACTCCCAGATGTAAATAGATGGGTGCCTCTGTAGGGAAGAATTGCCAAACCTTTTGTTCAGCATCTATAGCAGTTTATTTTAAAGTACAGGTGACTTCCTCTGACTTAGCAGTGGAACATATATTTTAATGATTTTTCAGTGCATGTATTTGCAAAAGCATCACATAACCTTGTCCTTTCTGCTCCAGCTGGAGGACGTGCAGAAATCGTGCATAATTTTGTGTGTGTTTTCTGGTTTTTATTTTCTACATATACTATAAAACTGTGAAAGCAGGAAAAAGTCATTGTTGTACATGAAATATTTTGGGCTTGGGAGTTAATAGTGTAACTACATGTTGCTAAGCTGCTCCTAGATGGGAGCGATTACTGTTTTGTAGCAGAGGGTTTTTCAGTGCGTCTTTTCATTCTGGATTATCTCTTTTTTTGCACCCTTTAGAGAGAAATGCAAAGTCACGGAAACCAGTTCTCTTATTTCTCAAATGGGTGCATTTTCTGACCATATCTGTGTTGTTTCATCTTGCTTTTCAGTTTTTGTTCTGTACAACATAAACTCATCCTATTCTGCAAAGAGCTTAGCATAAGAGCACGGGCACTGGCTAGGAGCCTAGATAAACAGGAAGTCAAATCAAAGTTTCTTTATTGCAGAAATCAGGCATTTGTGCTTAAAGAAGTGTGAGCCCGGTGATGGTGCAAGAACAAGCCACATGGGAACTCATTTAGGCTGAAAATGGTGGCTTGTTGGTGACAGCTGTGGTGGGATTTCTTTGAACGTAGGCATCCACAGATAAGCTTTCTCCACTTAATTGTCTGTGGAGAACAGGGAACTTAAGGATGTGGTTGAATGGCAGAGGTGCAATGCCAGCCCAGTACAGCATGACCAGCTCACTTGTTAGCACTTGCATTGTAGTCATACGAAGTTGAATGACATGATTCCACATTGCTTGTCATGGTTTAGCATCTCTTTCAGGGCAAGTGTGGGACAGAGGGTATCAATAACACTTTTAAGCCTGGCCGCTTGAACCACTGCTGAGTTTTGTGTGGTCTGTACAGAAGATGAATCAATACTGAACTTTGGACAAAGTAATTTTTCTTTTGTTGATCAGGTCTACAAATGGCTTGGTGATGAGAACAGAGGGTGTCTTGCTTGCGTGTAGCATGGTGTTATCAACAGCCTACTGCATTTTAGGCTTTTTTAGGATGTAACTGGGAGCTGTCATTATCACTGCCTCCACCCCTCCTCCACCCTCCACAGGCTGCCAAGGACTTATAGGAATTCACAGTAGAAAAGGAGTAGAGTGCCTGTCTTCTCTTCAAATTGCCCTGCTTCTCTTTCTGTCCTGGTTGTGAGTGATAAAGCTCAGTTGTTCTGGTACAATGGTCAGTCAGTATGACTTTCCTCCATTGGAAATTCATTGTGCATCATTTACATGAGTTGCGTGTACTTACAAGTAACTCACTCTTGAAGCTTTTAACATACAAGTTGTTTTCATTAGTTAGTAGGTTCAAGCCCTCCTAGCTGCCGTGTGCCAGAGAGTGTCACTAGTAATAACAGCTGCCACAGGAAAAATGAGTACGGGGAGGAGGCATGGAGGGAAGTGTGTAGAAGGAAAAAAGCTTTGCAAGAAGCAGCAGCAGTCCTCAGAAGAATTTAAAAGAGTGTGAGGAAAGACAAATGAACCAGAAAGGGGGGAAAAAAGGTAACAAAGGCAACAGATGTGCTCTCAGCCTTTCTAATTAATTTTTTATGAAAGCTACTGTTAGGTTTATTACTCCTTTAAATTATTAGTGACTCAGATATGAAGAACTCTGAAGATGCTTGTATCTTTCATCATATGGGCTAGTAGACTGTGTTTAACATTTCAGGGATGGGGCCAAGACTACACACTTGTAATGATTAAAAAAAATTAAAATACCATTAGAAAAGTGTCATCTCCCCTTTAAATTAATCACAGCATAGCTGAGGTGAAGTTCTGTGTATTCGTTAGCGCAGCGTTTAATTAGGGCTTTCGTTTCACTTCAGATGTTTTTGAAATAGGTTAATCTCATTTTTCCTGTCTCATATAATGAATTGTGTAATTATTTGGCCCATGGTTAGGGAGGGGAAAAAACCCAAGATGGACACAGTTTTCCTGTTTTTTGAGATTTTTTTTTTCTTGTTCTGTTTTCTACAAGTTGGTGGCTCTGGAAAGAGGTAGAAAGGGAAGGGGAAAAAAGTGCAATGTAATAACATGGAATATTATTCTACTTTTTAGCATTATTTAATTGTTCAAGTTTTTGTGATGCAGCTGATTACTGCTGGCTTCCTTGCAGAGGTGTTCTTTTTACTGGCCTCAGGCAGCACAAGTGAAAGGAAGACTTGGGTACATGAGAGATCCCTCTCTGGTCCCAGTGGATAACTGAGCTGGTCATAACCATTCTTCAGAGCAATGTGTTGGTGACTTCAGGACAGTGTTCACTGCCTGCGCCAGTGCCAGTGCCTGAACCTGATTTCAGGCACTTGAGAGTGGCTCAGAACTGCAGTGCATTTGCTGTGCTGTGGCACTTTGGGTCCTGTGCAGGTGATTTTTAGGGACTGCTGCTCATGCAGCTTTGTAGCCAGCGCATTTCCTCTTAAGTTTCCAGTGAAACCAAGTCCCTTTGGGATAGCTGACTAATAATCAGTGATACAGTGTCAGGAGAGAGGAATGGTGCAGGCTACAGAGTTGTGATGGCGTTGTGTAATGAATTCTGATAAAGTACAGTATGGTTTATGTGTGCACACAGACCAGGATGAGTGTGGGCATAGATAACTGAAAACTTCTCTTTCTCAAGAAAGCCTCTCCCTCCTTACAGCAATGCGCAGGAATTGATTTGGATACCAAGCAAAAAATAACCCCCCCACCCTCCTTGCGTAGGTGTGCACTGGTGTTACCAACAAAGTGGGATTTTTACAGGTGCTTTCAAGTGTAGTAATTTGTCTCCAGTGATAGTGTGATAATGATTGCTTCAGTCAGGTGAATGAGCAGGTTTGTGTTGGCAGCCTGGATGGTGCTGTGTGTTTCCATATCCAGCACTTAGAAATTTTCCAAAAATTAAATTCCTTGCCTATTCCTTAAATAATTCCTGGCAGCTGAAACCAGGACACAAGACTAGGAAGAAACCAGGTTGCGTCTGATCTTGGATTCTAGTTTTTAAGTGATTATGCAAAGTCCTTTTAGACATGTTCATGGAACCCACATAAGGTGGGTAGAAGAAGAGTGTTTGGTGTGACTGCCTCTTCTCCACTGCCTTGACTCTCATTGCTGAAGACAGCTGTTGTCTGCGATGCTCATGTGTATTGACAGGACTAAAGCAGATAATAAAAAAACCCAAAATTTATCCTAATTCAGGTAGAAACATTTTTAAGACAATTTAGTCTGGTTTATAGTGTTAGAAAGTAATTAGGAAGAGCCTCATTTAACGTTAATCTGATTATTGCAGGGATCTGAGGACAGGTGGAAGACAAAGGAAGGAGGGCAGCGTGCAGGGAAGGGGCATGTAGGCAAAATGCTCTTCAGTACCATGTCAGCTATTTTTATCCCGTTCTTTTTCTTTCTCCCTCCCACAACTTTCCATTGTACTAAAATAGTTCAAAATGTTTATGGTTCAGGGTAACTGACATCACAGTTGTCGTGCTGTGTTTTACTGAACATTTCTGTAACAGGAGGTGATTCCTTGTTCTAGGACAGCCTTTCAAGACTCTCGCCCAGCTACTCGCAAGGGACCAGTGGCGCTATAGGGCAGCAACATCCTGTTCTTTGGCAAGGTGTGACCAGGCAGGAAGGGTTTTGCGGTAGCTCTTCTGTGCGTATGAAAGCACAGATGTGCTGTGGAGATGGTTCTTTGATGCAAGTGTCCTGTCCTGAGGACAGCAGGCTGCAGTGGAGGTGGGCTTGAGTGGCCTCTCCAGCCTGGTGGACAGGCTGAGAAAGTTGGGCCTGTTCAGCCTGGGGAAGAGAAGGCTGTGTGGAGACCTCATAGCAGCCTTCCAGTATCTGAAGAGGGCCTGTAAGGATGCTGGAGAGGGACTCTTCATTAGGGGCTGTAGTGATAGGACAAGGGGTAATGGGTTCAAACTTAAACAGGGGAAGTTTAGATTGGATATAAGGAAGTTCATTACTGTGGGTTCTTTACTCCTCCGTTTCTTTGGGATAGTCGCCTGACTGTTGTTCACTTGTATTTGCTTCAGGAGTGTCATGACCCTGGTGCATTTGTGAAAGTTGGTGAACCACGTACAATGTATTAACTTGGTAAAGTCAGTGCCTTTCTTCAGAGGTATTTACAACATTGCACTGTATTTTGGTTATGTGTTCTACATCCTAAGAAGTGATAGCCAGAGGGAGAGGACAGCTACAATTCTTCGTGTTGAAATAATCCTGTAAGGTGTCTCTAGAGCTAATACAAGAAGGGCACCTGCCCAAGGTTTAACAGGGTGAGTGTTCCTCTGGGTTAGGGGCAAAAGTATGCTGCCTTTATCTGAAGATTCCCCCCAGCCACTTTAAAAAGAATAGATTGGGTTATAATCTCAAACTGAAGTTATTTACCCTTCTTTTATCTCATTTCCTTGGTGTGCATCTGTTTCATTGTAGGATTTGCTTCAGATTTTAGCTGCTTGTTTCTGCCTGGAAGATGATTTCAGTTTATATACTTGGAAAAGTATGAGTGAGCAACATCCATCCTTCTGTGAGCTAGCTACAATTCCTGGTTTGCCTCTTTGCTTCCTGTTATAATGGCCCATGATTCTGGTGCTGCTCTTTAAGGGGAAAGTATCAATTTCACACTTAATTTCTGTGTGCTGTTCTCTGGTATCTCAAACTGTGTGTGCACCCCAAGGTCTTTACCAGGTACATTTGTAGGAGAAAAAAAATTCTCTGCAGAAGAGCTTTTCTTTTGCCATTCTTGATCTTTGGTGAAGAGTTGTGGTGTTAGGAAGGTGGGTTCCCACCAATTGTTGCTCTAAGATGGCTAAGACAAAGTTTATCTGTTCTCCTGTCATACATTTTTCTCTGCGACTACACCAAAACTGAGTTTAATAAAATGTTCTTTTGTTGAGGGGGATTTTCTAATCCTTTTTCTTAATCCCTGGTGCTGTGGGGCTCAACAGAATCTTAACTAAGACTTCAGCAAATTGCTGTTAGAGAAGATGAGATGTTGATTTTCTTTTAAGAGCTGCCAGCACATACTCTCTAGAAAGAGAAGGATATGGGATATATGGATTAACCCTTTCTTCAGCTTTCTAAAGACGCCACTTCTTGGCGTTATGGGCTCACTAACACTGGAGCTGAGTTGTTTTAGTGTGTCAGAAAATGCTGCTCTGTGAGTTTTCCAAGTTAATTTCTATCTGGCACTGACATACCTTTAGAAGTGCTTTTGCTCAAACAGCACAGGCTGGTGGTAGTGAATGCTCCCCAGGTAAAAGGAACATTGTGCATGCCTGTGTAATTCCCTTTATTTTCAAAAAGGAGGAGTCAGCAGTGAGTGCAGCTGTCCTCAGGAAGGCAGGTACTGACAGAATAGTGAAACTCTTAGGACAGCTTAATATCTGCAAAAAATAATCTTGGCACACATACAAAATGCATGGCGTTAATGAAGAACGAAGGCTTGGGCTTCTTCATGGTGATTTATAACAATTCACACGCAGGAGAGATGACATGAGGTGTATGTACCTTGACTCACATTCAGGCAACCCGGATCTGCTCCTCAGTCTCATGTGAATGCGCATTCCAGATTCAGAACACCAAAGCCTTACAGGGGTAAGTGCTGATAATCAGCAGGATGCATTTGGCAAGACAGGGGAAAGGAAATTGTGATAAATGAGGTTTTGCTGATTCTTCATTACACAAAGGCCTTGATTTTGATGTGACTGCTTTATTTCTTCAGAACAAACCTGTGCAGGGAAAAGATAAAACTGGGGTCTCGAGAGTACCATCTGTGTGGGACAGAGGGGAAACCATATTCTGTTTCAACTGAAATACATGTTTTTCTGGTTTTCAGCATATGATGCTTTTTTTCATCTCTAGGTGCATCATTCAGATACAAAGATTTTTAAATCCACACATGTTATTTAGTAGTCAAGCTAACCTGTCTGTTAGGTGACTTCAGTTACAAGCTTTTTGAGAAGAATTCCTATTGATTTTTCAAGTAGAGAATTGAGAAGTAACTCGATCACCCAGCAGTGATACTAAACTCCTCCAGAGACAGACTTCTTCACTATTTAGGGACTATCTTTCATTTCTTTGTGGTGAAACTACTAGTGCAGCTGCACGCAAGTAGTATGGTTACACCTCTGCAAAACCAGTATGAACTGTTGGTTGCTGCCAGGAATTGAAACTGGGTTTCTCAGGTGAGCAGTGCAGGCTGCGTTTGGCGGGAGTGAGCTGGTCACAGCCATCCCTTGCTTTGAGGTGTGATGTTGGGTTGCAAAGGCCAATGTGAAAGCCCAACTTCACATTGTGTTTTGAGGAAGAATCTTAGGTGTTGGTCTGTGCTTATGTGAACTGAGTCTCCAAGAACAGTTAAAATCATTGCTTGCCATTTGCACGTGCAGCCAAGGGAATGAAGCACATCCAGCACGCAACTGTGCCTCTAATTTTAGCATTTATTTTTGAAAATTACCAGTTTTCCTTAAGCAATCTCCTGGCTGCGCTTTCAGCATTTAATTAAAGGATGAGTTTGTATTTCAGCAAGCCCTTGAAGGTGACACTACAAGTTTGACTGTACTTGTGTTCTGGGGTTTTTCTGACTGCTAATGGACGTGTCTGTGGAGGTGCTTTACTTAAACTGTTCTGTCTCCCTTGGTATATCCTGAAAAGTAATAAATTAGGGCTGGGAATCACTGCTGTCTCGTGAGCTAATGAACAGTGACCGATCTAACTGTACCAGTAATTAAACTATTGTCTACCCTACTATTTTTTCTTAACCAGTCATTCAGATCTTCTTTACTTTGGCCTGGGATTTCATAGAGTTTGTGTTTTAAATAGAGTTTTCTTCCTCTACTGTACAGAAAGCAAAACTCTAATTTGCTGTTTCCTAGAATGGACAGAAGCGGCTGCGTGCTGTTGATGACGGAACTGAATAGAGCATGTTGCATCATTCTGTCAAAGTTTAAAAGTTGACTGCATGGTTAGATTAGTGAATGTTTTGTATGTACTGTTTGTTAACATAAGTTACCTAATTAAGGTGATTCTTTGATTCCTTTTATCATTAACTCTTACCCTGTGAAGAGGCACAGTTTGTGCTCTCTAACTATGGCTTACAGGGTTTTTTTGTTTAACAAGGTAGTTCATACTAAAACTGAAAGGCACTGATTCTCATCATGGATCTGATCGAAGGCATGGCAGGACACGTGGTTTAAATCAAAGCCAAAATGTTAACAGAATGAAAAAAAATATTTTGATCTTCACAGCTGCCATAGAGGGAGAGCTGACCTTGACCAATGGTCATTTCTAAATCCTTCCTAATTAAAATGCTGTAGTTAAAGCATGAGAGATTGTGGAGCTTGATACAGGGGATGAAAATTTCAGGTGGTGCTGATTCTTCACATTGGTATTTCTTTGCCCAACCTGTTCAATAACTAATGACTGGGTAGGTAAGTGAATTCCTCCCAGCTGTGTCCCAATGTAACAAGCTGCACATGTGTGTGCTAGTAGATGCTTTAAAGTTGAGTTTACAGGTGCAGGCATGCAAAATTGATTATGAATAGTGAAACCAACTTGAGCTTATGTTGTTTACTGAAGCTCCTACAAAATAACTCCAAGAAGCTGTGTGGAATAGCTTTATTGTTACCTGTGTTTCTATGTTCACGCTCAGTTGTGGCGTGCCCTAGCACTTTTCTGTCCTATTAAACCACAGGTTTTTTTAGGCCTAAAAAATTTGAAGGGTTCAGCTGCTGAACTTCTGCTTACTGTGGAACTACATATAGGTGACATCTTCAAAGGTGGGACTGTAGTAGCAAGGCAGGTGATTAATTTGTTTTCACACTCTTCCCAAGAAAAATAACTTCATTTATCCTTCCTAAGACACTTTTTGTGCCTGAATAGTTGTAATTTGCCCAGTCCTGCCAGAAGTAAAAAAGACACAGTCCTTTACTGCTCCCTGCCACTGAGGAGCTGAGGAGAGAGGCAACTGTGACTGAGCTCAGCTGCAAGATGACATGTTGCACCATGTTGAAAAATATTTGTGTTGAGAGCACAGAATGAGTATTCTGGTTAACTGTTTGGGGAATGCCGTGTGGTCCATGCTGCTGCCTCTGACTGCACAGCGTGGTTATAAAATACATTTTTAAACATTTCTGTAGACTTTTGGAAGTTGAGAAATATCTAACATACTCGTAATCTGAACTTTACATTGCATGTACCTGTCTTCCAAAACAGCGTGTGGGTAAGGTGGTGAGCTTGGCATGCACACCTAACATATTCTCTTTGTTGCGGGTTTTCTTTAGGCCACGGCAGTGCTTAAAACTAGTTAGTATTGTTGGAGAAATGTATTCCGTTGTACAAAGAGAGCTTGCAAGGCAAAAAGGCAGTGAGGGAACTAAAACACCTCTTACAAAGACAAAACCTGCCTGCACCCTCGTACACTCTGAGCAGAGCGGACTCTTTGCATTTGTGACTCTTGAGCTATATAGCAAGAAGCCTGTGTAACTGCTGAAGCCAGGTTGCTATGGTGAAATAATTCCCAGCAATTAAAGCACAGTTCTATCCTGAAAAGCAACTCTGTGCAAGCTGTGTTGTGAAATCCCACATTTATGAGGCTGTGAGGTTTCCAAATCAGATTTCCTTGGTTTAGAACTATAAAGATAGCTTTGCAATCTGCCAGCTCCACAAGCTTTGGAAAGGTTGGAAGGTAACAGTGTCCTCAGTGGTGTATGTGCTCTGGTGATGAACTCCCTCCCCACAAAGGTGGACTGAAGCGTACTGCATGTTCTCTTCTAGAAAGATAACAGGGCTGCATCAGAATAACCAGGAGGAGCAGTTGCTGCCAGCACTTGAATTTAGTCATGATGCAGAAGTCAAAGTAACTCTTAAGTGTCTCCCAGTGGAGGATTACAGGATAATAAATAAATTTCTGCTGAAGTTAACAGACATGTCTGAAAACATACAGAGAATAGGTATTAAGAAGTTTGTGTTTTTACTGCAGTACATTCACTTCTTTCAATTAGCAGAGGCCAAAAACCCTGAAAGAGAGGTACAGGCTTGTTTTGCCAATTATGTTATTTTTAGTTTTCCCTTATTCTTTGCAAAAGGTTTTTCTGGCCTCCAGAATTTCAGATCCTGTTGAAAAAGCACCATTCTGAGTAGTAGAATAACAAACCAGACAAGCCTATGTTTATTTTCCCTGAAGTGTTAAGAGCCACCCCAAAACTTACTTGCATTCAAATCTCAGGGCAGGTCACTCGTTCTCATGGCTCTGTACTGTGGGAGATCTCCTCCCTGCGGCATGCAGCCTCTGTAACAGAACCGGGCTGATATCTCTGCCATTGTCCACTCTCAGTTGAGAGCCATGCTTCTCCTTTTCCCTCAGTGTTTTAGTTAAAAAAATTTAAGGTGTACTGTGGGTGTCTGCATTGCACTGAAATATTTTCCACTATAGAGAAAAAAGCATTTATCTCAGCTGACTTTAAAAGGTCCTTGGAGAGCCAGTTCAGATATAAACATTTACATATGCAGATATCCGTGGCTAGGTGAAATGGATCCTCATGTTGTCTGGCTGCAGTATAAGAGTATATTTAGCAATGGAGGATGATGAGGAAGCATTTGTGTTGCTAGAATACAAATGACACTTTCCCTTTAAGGGAAGCAAAGATACAGGAGCATCCTTATCTTGGCATTGTGTATGGGCCTGATGGGTTTGGAGTGTGTGCCTGGGAGCTAAAATGAGCTGTGTGTTAACAAGACAAAACCCAGGACAGAACTTCAGCCTGTGTTTTCAGCTGAGGAACCGATGAAGGGCTGGGCAGAGATGCTCTGGAGGGTTATCATGGCACATCCTTTCCTGTCCCTTGATACCCAATACCAGGATTTGCTCTGAGAGTACCATTCTAGGGGAGGAGGAGTTGCAAGCAGGGAGAAATATACTACAAGACACGTTCTCAAGGAAGGATTTGCCCTCTTTCTGCTCAGGTTTTGTCTTCCTTTGTCAGCCAGCCAGAGACTGCCTGTAGTTGGGGACTTAAAAACAACAAAACCAAACCCAAACCCCACTATCCCGTGTCTGTCACAGGCTTTGGCACCTATGGTGCAGTGTCCTGCTCTATGGCTTGTTTTGAGCATTGGATAAATTAATTGTTGCAACACTGTTAATCTATGACCTGCTGAACCTCTCTTACCACAGGCCTAATTTGGCTCTGTGTCAAGCTCTTGAAAGTAGACATTAGGAAAGATTTGTATCCTTTTTCTTTCCTAATCCCCAAATCACCAAAAATGTGGACTGTAGT
Organism: Psittacus erithacus; assembly: GCA_009867235.2. Taxonomy (NCBI): domain Eukaryota; kingdom Metazoa; phylum Chordata; class Aves; order Psittaciformes; family Psittacidae; genus Psittacus; species Psittacus erithacus. The sequence goes on along the minus strand of WYDI02024469.1, from coordinate 22,061 downwards.
ACATCACTTTGGAGAAAGTTCTTGCTGAGTCTTCATGTTGGCACCTCCTGGTTTGTATGTGTGAGGGGTTTGGGGCACAAAGGTAAACAAAAACATTTCCAAAAGAACATTGAGGTATTTGCTGTTCCTACCAGTGAATGGTTCCTCTAAATTGCATCACTGGCTCCTAGAAATAAACAATCTATTCATCTCCCATCTGACATCACTTCCCGGTATCCCTGCAGCTCTGTCTCACTCGGCATCTCCTAGGTGTGTTGACTGAAGGGCAACCTGGACCAGTGCAAGGATTATACAGTCAGAAGAGCCTCCCTGAAGGCAGCCGGAGGGGCTGGACACCTCCTTGGTCTGGGGGAGAAGCTCTGGCAGGTAACCCAGAGAAGGAAGGAAACTCCAGTCCAGCATGCTTCACCACAAGAATGCACTCTCTGCATTTCTGTAGCATTAACTGAGCTGTTCACATGCCTGGCCTTGCCTTGATAGCCATTCTTCCCAGAGCTGCATTGAAGATGGGGGATACTGAGCAGAAGAGGAGCAGCAGCAGACTGGACCACAACAAATACCTGGTTGCTCAGTGCTGTACTTTGAAAAGCAGTTAATAGGCAGCCGATACACCGCTGTGGGCAAACACAGAGGTAGTGGTGGGAGGTGACATGCAAAGGAGGAGAGGAGGAGGGGGAGGAGTAGAATCAGAATCATTTAGGTTGGAAGAGACCCTTAACATCATTGAGTCCAACCTTAAACCCAACACTGCCAAGTCTACCACTAAACCATGTTCCTAAGTGCTGTATCTACATGTCTTTCAAGCACCTCCAGGGATGTCAACTCCACCACCTCCCTGTGCAGCCTGTTCCAGTGCCTGACAACCCTTTCAGTGAAGAAATTCTTCCTAATATCCAATCTAAACTTCCCCTGGTGCTGCTTAAGGCAACTTAAGGCTGTTTCCTCTCACCCTATTGTTTGTTATTTGGGAGAAGAGACTGACCTGAACCTCTACTCCTTTGAGGTATTTGCAGAGAGCAGTAAGGTCCCCCTGAGTCTCCTCCTCTCCAGACTAAACCATCTCAGTTCCCTTTACCACTCTTCATTGGACTTGTTCCCCAGACCCTTCACCAGTGGGCGGGTGGAGATAGACATACCAGAGCTGCAGCATGTGCAGGTGCCCCATGTTCTGTTTGCTTTGTCAGCAGCACCAGCTGAAATGGTTTGTCCCTGCAGAATGTTTTGGGCTTTCTGTTGAGAAGCAGCACTATGAAATAATGTTATGGCACTTGTCATCCTTAACATGCCTGCCATGCCTTGGCACCGACTTTTTACAGCAGAGCATCTGGAGGCCAAGCAAAGATTCCCTTTTAAGGCAAAGAGCCACTATGAGAATCCAGAAGAAAAAGTTTCCCTGGCATGTAGGGTACATTCTTCTTTCCTCCTCCTCTTAAATAAACTATTAGTAACTTTTAAAAACAGAACAAAAATGAAGAAGCAGGGCCAGAAATGCTGCCAAAGACATTTTATACTCTGCAGCCCCCTTTGACCTGTGCAGCAACTGAGCCCTGGAGCTAACCCAGGGCAGGAGAGGGGAAGAATGAAACTTAAGGTCAGAGGGGGTCTGTCAGATTGGAACAGAGACTGTCTTAAAAACCTTAGTCTCCTTCCATTCCTCGGGCCTTGGAGAAACAGTCTGACCACAGCAATCTGTGAACAATTGCACTGCATGCTGCACTGGGATTCGGTTTGCAATGCCTTACATAGCTTTCCCTCCCATGCTGATGCTCTTTTCTGTTCTTTCCCTACCCTGAACATATGGACATCCAGGATTTGTGTTCTGGGTGTGCTGACACGTGGCTTTTTCAACTAAAGACTTAGCAGTGATCTGGGTTAAAACAGGGCATGGGATTGCAGAAAAATCTCCACAGAGATACTAATCTCATATGGTTTTAAAGAGAGGGAAATATGAATACTGTCTCTTGCTTTTTCTCCAAGGAAGGGGAGCTCTAGTGATGTTCAAATGAAACTTGTTATTCCCCTTTTCTTGTGTGCTATACAAATAAAGATGTTGAATGACTAAGAAGTGATTTTTAAGCTGTGTAGCGGCTCTAAACTTCCTTGTGGTAACTGAGGAGAAAAGACTGTGGGCTGCAGGGGCAGGAAACAGGGCAGCCTCTAAGAGTTTGTTCTTGTCCTATAAAAATGAGTGTAACCTGCTGCTTCATTGTTCTTGGTGGGAGTTTGTCCCTAGGATTCATAAATTTTAGCTCATAAAACTGTTTCCTTTCTGCTCTGAATGGGTTTGGGACTCCTGTACTTAAGCGGAACATTTCTAAGCAGAAATAAACTGGTAACTTCTTTCCAGTAGAGTGCCCAGAAAGGTAACAAGTCAATCTGTGAGCAGCTTAACCTGGCTTTCCTTACCAAGCTGTAGCTTTCTGTGGATGGTCAAAATCTTTGGGTTCTAATTCCCTCTTCTTTTCCGCTCACACCCCATTTGACTCCTTACCCACAGAAGGGGAGAGAAGCTAAAATTAAAAAACCCCGTATACCTTTAATTTTGAATTCTAACCCCTTATTCACTGGAAAATACCAAACCATGAAAGTGTTCATAAAGATTGGCCTAAAAGACACTGTAAAAATGTTGGCTTGCTGCCTCTCTGATTCTGTGTTTCAAGATGCTAACCCCCATCCTGAGATTACCAAGAAAGTAGGTTTTGGCAGGAGTACTTCACTCCATAATACTTCATCAGTGGATGGTATTTTAAACCACGGCACTTAGAAAGGAAAAAATGACAGGATAAAATCAAAGGCCAAGGCAGTTTGATATATCGAGTTCTGTGGTATAGAGGTACACCTGGGTGAGGTGGAATATGGTGTAGCTGTTGGAGACTTAAGTTTTCCACATAAATGTTTTAGTGGGGAATATACCATTTCAACCTCCAAGTTTTCCAGATTGTGATCTATACATATTATAAAGCACAAGTGAGGTTACTTGACAATAACCCCCAAAACCTCAAGTGACTTTTAAAATATTATTTGGTACCATTTCTTTGGGCATCCTATTTTTTGATCTTCCTTAAAATAGTATTCTTTTTGTGTCACTTTTGCATGCAGTGCTGTGGACCTTGGGGCTTTTATTCACTTCTCACCAGCAGTGACTGAACACTTCATAAATGGATTGTCAGCAGTCTAGACCTGCTCTCTTCTAAGTTTGATGGGGATTACTAGGATTATACCTGCCAACCTTGGGTAAGAACTAGGGTCAGTTACTAAAGTAAATAAATAAATAACTACAAAATAAGCATCTTTGTCCTGTAAGGTTCCTAATCTGTGGTGATTTTCATCCTCTCAGACTGAGATAGCTTGTGAGTTTTCAGGTTTTCAAATGGGGAGACGAATTTGCCATGTAAGGCCTGTTGGACCTGTTCTGTCAATTTTCAAATGGAAATCAGAGTGTTTGAGACTTGGCTGGAACCGGAAACTGGTGCTTGGTCCAGAGGGCACAGTGATTGGGGTTTTGCCTGCAGCTCTGCTCCTTGCCACTGTAGGTTTTTTTAATAAACTTTGCAACTTCCTAAAGTTACTCTTATGTCTTGTATCTGGTACTAAAACCACTTCAGTAGGCCACATATTTAAAAAGGAAAAAATAAACAGGCACCCTCCCCCCCTGCCCCCCAGGGTAGTTAGCTGAGTGTGAAGGAGATGAGATGGTGCTTGGAGCATCCTCAGTTTTCCTTGTAGAGTTTTCAGTTTCAGATGCAGTGCAAGAAACTGCACAGCTTGCTGGAGACAGCAAGAAATTGCTACAGCTGTGCTGGTTGCTTCTGAAGAAAAGGAATCCTGAATTGGTAGAGATAACCTTAAATTGCATGATCAGTTTAGGGGAGCTTGGCATTTAATAAATCACTAGTGTTTCCTCTGTGTGATCGACCTTGCAATAAATAAGATCCTCAGGACCAAAGCCATGGTACAATTCCTAAGGGATGTGAGCTACATCAGGTTATGAAGCATATCTGCGTAGTGGACATTGCGTCATTGGTATTTCTTCAGTTAATCAGATTGCTTCACATGTGCTTCTTTCCAGGCAAACTAGATCCATTTAAAGTGAAGCACATCTTTAATGTTTGTACTATGAATAAACTTTGAACCTTACAGCCAGTTTCTGCTATGAAATGGGGATAATACTTTCTTCAAATGATTTTAAAACTAAATTAATACCTGATGGTGCTTTGAAGATGCTCCGAAGTGCAGGGGTTTTAGAATCAAGAAACTACTGGGCATCTGATCAAGAAGGAAATGAGAGAGATTAGAGGAGGATCTTTATTAACTGAGATGGGATAAGAAAACAAGCTGGAAAATTGGCAATTTTGCTCAATCTTAAGAAAGCAGACTAGGGGGAGAAAAGTCATCATGGCCCAATGGGGCTGTCACTTGGTTGAGTGTCTTACACATTTCTTTCTCCAATGAAATCCAGGCAAACTTCCAGCTGCTGTGTTTTCTCAGCTGAACACAAGGCTGAGTATGGAAGCCCTGCTAGAAGCATTAATGAATGTACTGTCTTTGTCTGGAGCCAGTTTGCTGAACCTTCTTAGAAGGGACCTCTTTTCTGCCATCTCCCATCGCTTTTCCCTCTCTGAAATTATTCGTGGGTGTGACTTGGCCTGTGGCATCATGTTCAGCTGAGTGTGGAAAACCAGACACACACAAACCTATCCATTCTGGAAGTTATCTGAGGAACTAGTTTGTACTCTGGTTTGCTTGTCAATAACAGCTGCTGAGCGCTGTCTCCTCGGTTCCGTAAAGATGTTTCTTTCCTTTATTAGTAGCAGCATTGACAGGCAAGGTTTGGTCTGACCCCCTGACAGACCTCCACCACCACTGCTGCATTACAGCTGTTCCTCCAGCTGCTTTGGCGGTGTGGTTGGTCTGACACAGACATGTTAAGACACATTTACCAGAATTCTCTTTTTTTTTTAAGACAGGTAAACACGAATCAGGACTTTGGTTTGCTTTAGAATGGTGTTTTGACAGGTACTGCCCTTTTTACGGTTTTATATGACATTTAGTTATGTTTTCCAGTAAATAATCATTTGCAGGCGATGGATTTTGGTGTTTCCTGAATCGAATAGTAAAGCTCCGCTGCTCTTGTCACTTCTCCTTTCGTAGAAAGCAGGCTGAACGAGCTGTTGCTGAATGTGCTGCTTTATGTTTGCTCCTATAGTCTTTACTTACAAGGGTGTTCTGGGACAGCTTGGAAACGGCTACATGCAGTTTTTTGTATTTGTGTACTTTAAACATAAAACGAAAAATTAGGGAAGGCATCCTGAATGTGAACAGCTTGCAACAAAGGAAGTAACGGATGCTTTGCTTTGCACATTTGGAGTTGGTTCCAGGTAGATGGTATTTTCTTCCAAGTCTTTGAAACAAGAGTGAACTTGGAGGTAGAGGACAGTGGAAGGAAGGAAGCTACCTCCTACATTTTATTTAGTAGTGCTGGTAATTGTGAACATGTGAGTTTTGGTTTATATAGAATATGGAACTATGATTTATTGATTCCTAATCACATGTAATCAAGTTCCTGAAACTGTTTCTCTTGTACTGCTGTACGCTTTAGCTTTGTAAGTCTGTAAAGAAAATGCTTTAGTATTGACTAGTATCGATAATTTCCAAACTAGATCCATGGTTTTACAGCCTAGACTGAACATAACTCAGTTAATATGAGTAAGTCTGACTTTATAACATAAGTTCTGCCTCACTGAGGGAAGATGTGTAGTGTGGTTTAGTTCAAAACTTGATGGTTTTAAGACTGGCATTTTTTAGTCTGCACATACAGCGTTTGGACTGTGTAGCATCCCAGCTGCACTGCATGCAGGTCATGGAAATCCGCTGGTGGAAAATCTCTGTGGGCTTGCTTTAACTCTCATCAGCTGCAAAAAATTAAAAGGAAGTTTGTGCTGCACACAGTGATTTGACGTTCAGGTTTCAGTTGTGTGAATAAGCCCTCTGACAGCAGTTGATTTCTGAGCATTTTGCAGATTCAGTGATGATACACGAGTCAGTGCGTTTTTAAACTGAGCCAAAGCTTTGGAAAGGGGCAGAGCATGGGATCCTTGACAGAGCTTCTGTTTGAAGTGCTCCAGTTCCAGCACGAGGCAGTTGCAGAAAGACTTAAACTATCAAAAAGATGCAAAGTGGCTGCATGTGCTAATCTGACAGAGAACTGACATTTGTGTGGAGATGAGGGAGTCTGGTTTTTGTAAAAGGACGATGTACAGTTGTTTGAAACAACTTGTGAGATTTGTTTAGTGTCAAATTTTTGCTTCTTTTCTTGAAACAGGGAGAAGATGCTGGTGGGGGCGAGGTACATCGCCCATTTCTATTCAATGGAAGCCTTGCCTCAGCCTTGTATGTCTGGCTTCCTTCTGTGGTTTCCCTCCATAGCCTGACTCTATGACAGACTCTCTCGGACCTCTTCATCTCTCTCCCCTTCTCCTCCTCCTCCTCTCATAAAACTGCTCTTAGCTGATGTGGCACAACCCTAACCTGGGTCCCTTGGCTTAAGTATCCTGAAGTGAAGCAAAGACACAAACTCTGTTCTGTCCAAACTATTTCTCATGGATAATTTTTCTCCCCCAGCGTGGTCAATGCGGGTTGTTAAACCAGTCCCTGAAGATATTTTCTGCATTATTTTTACTGGAATGGTATTTTTCTTCAAAAATCAACTTATCCCTGAATGCCTCAATCCTGCCCCAAACCAAACCTGAAAACCCCTAAGCTGAAAAGTAGCTTCTGAATAAACCTTAATATTGTCTGCCAAAGGCCCAGCAGGTATGAAGGTGCTGTATGGAGCGTGCCAGGCTTGGTTCTAGTAATGTAGGAGTAACACAGCCTGTGCTGGGAATTAAGCAAATCAGTGGCCTGGAGTATTTTTTACTAGCTCAGGGCCAAGTGCATAGTTTCCACTGGATTTATGCTGTTGATTGTCAGGGTAAGGTAGTTTCAAGTCTTAACATGGTATTCCTGCAGAAGGAAGAGGTCAAACATGTTGCTTCATTTGCTATAAAGTCAGGTTACAGACTACTGAACAAGGCTGTTGTTTTATGTTGTTACTCTTTCCTTGAATATCTTCTCGAGTTCTGTGAAAACCTGAAGTCTCAGGCCTGAGACTATATTAAGTATATCTTTCATAGCTTCTTTAAATACCTTTAAGGCCCTCCTGCAATTCTTGCTTTCATGGCCTTTTCCTTTTTATCTGTAGCTTATTTTCACATGGTGAGGTTTAAACAAGATTTAGCAAATGTAAGGGTTTGAAGACAAGAATAGTTAGCTGATGACCAGGAGCTGTTGGTCTAACTGAGCGACCCCTCTCTATTAAGACACTTGTGCTGAGGAATATCTGACTTTGCATGTCCCAAAACATCCCTTTGTGGAGCATCTATGAGAATTAGTCCAGGTTACTTCATTAAATCAATGTAAGGGACAAATCTTTCAGGCCTTGTTTGAATTGGAACGCACTGCTGTGGGAAAAGGAGATGGCAAGAAAATGTGCAAGAGTAGCAGTGTGCTGAATTCATCTTCACATACACCGGTTTTAGTTTATTCTGGTACTGTGTATTCTTTTAAAAAGATGTTCTATGTCATAGGCACTTTCTCTCTAACCATGAAATCCACCTTTCTCATTGACATAAGAAAATAAAGTGTGGCCATCTTTTCCCTACCAGAGACCTCCTGAAGTCGGGGTATATATTTGAGGGTATAAGCGTATATCATGCTGCTGTCACAAAATTTTATTTGATTTTTCTTTGATTATGGCCTTCCTGAAGTCTTAAAGTCCCTCCAGTCTTGACTGGTTAGAGAAACATGGCAAGACAGAGCAAGTTGAAGTGCTGGTGACCGTGACCATTCTGGTGACCAAGTGATGGCATTTCTTTCTTGTGGAAGGCAAATCTTGGTCTTGCTGTACTGCAGTGCTGGTGATGGGGGCGATGGGTCATTCTGAAGATGGATTTAATGAGCAGATCAGTAAAAAGCATCCATAAAGAGAGAAATCTAAAAAAACTGTACTTGCTTTGGGGAAAGCACTGGCACTTCAAACATCATTCCACAACGATCTGTATCCCAGCCTCACAGCAAAAATCACACCCGCATGTATTTCAGACAGGGCACAGTTGGAAGATTATTTGAAGTGTGTTAAGAGCCAGACATGATGTCAGTTTCTTTTGAATGGGACCTAAATGAGTTTCAGTAGCAAACTCAATGCAGCCACATGCAAAGGTGGGCTTGTCTTGGTTTTACAGATCCTTAAATCCTCTTAAACCAAGAAAAGCTGAGAAAAAAATCCTGGCATCTCTTCCTTGTATTCAATTGATAGTACACAGCAAGTATTGCCTTACTGCGCTTTGTCCCTCACCATTAAATACCTCTTCTGTCTTTGGTTAGGTGGATTTTTTTAACTGCAGAAACATAGATATACACCTGTTTGACTACACAGCCTGAAAGACCAAAGTGCTGACCCAGTGTCCTTCCTCACTTCTGGCTGAGCCTCTGGCTCTGGAACATGGGCTGGGTTGAGAGTCTGGCTTAAGGGTGTTAAAAACAGGGTGGGAGAAAACTAGTGATTACAACAAACACTTCAGAAATGGTAGATTGTGGAGACACAGTAGATGAAAAGTCACAAAATGCTATGGAAAGAATGCATTTTATGGAATGTGGTTTGCCTGCTTTTATAAATGGTAATGGAAGTTTATTGCATAATATATCAGATTTTAAAGGATTTTCAGAAAAAATGAACTGAGATCTTTCTGTCTCAGGTACTCCAGGAGCCAAGGCGGCAGGTGGTTTTGTAGTTACCAGTGTTTCTAGCTGGAGTTACAGTTGCTCACTGTCAGGTTCCTGGTGTCTCAGAGAAAGTAAGAGCTGGAGTGGTGAGGAATGCTGTCACTTTGAATGAGCAGCGGCAGCACAGAGTGTGAAAAAAGTGTTTTTCCAGCTGAGAGCTGTCTTCTTGCAGCGTTCCACCTTTACCGTCCCTCAAATTCCCATTCTGCAGGTGGCAGTTAGCTGTATGATGCAGCAGATTGTTAGTATACTCGCATTAGAGTAGCTCCTTCAGGCACAGTGCCGCTCTGCTGTCACAAACTGTTCGTAGGAAGAAAGAGACTGTCGGTCTCCCAGTACTTTGCAGTCTTAACTGGCAAAAGGGCCATGGAAATGGAGCAGCCCAGTCTCCAGTTTCATAAGGACTTTCAAATATTCCAGTGTTAACTTGAAAAACGTGACTGAGTTCAAATACACTTTTTAAGAAACTGTCTTTTGCTTTAACAGCAACAACAACAATAATAATGAAGTCGCTAAGGGGAGGGAAGGCAGGAGGAGCAGTGCAAACAAATACAAGAGTTTAAGTAAACCAGTTGCTTTTGGTTTTCTGTAGCTGTCCATCAACAGTAAAGGTAACTTTTCTTCTCTTTTTTTTAATCTCTTGCAGGAAGTCCAAAGGAAAGCCAAACGGTAAAAAGCCAGCACCAGAAGAGAAGAAACTTTACCTAGAGCCAGAATACACAAAATCCAGAATTACTGACTTTGAATTTAAGGAGCTAGTGATGTTACCACGAGAAATAGACCTCAACGAATGGCTAGCCAGCAACAGTGAGTACTGTGATCGTACAGCTCCAAGCTTACTGTCCACATCCAAGCAGGCAGTCATTCGCTGTGCTCCTTTTTACTGTTTTTGGTGCTTAGAAAAACGCTCAATGACTACTTATGCTTACTGCATAATGCTTGTCATCATACCTTGAATAGTAATTAAGCTGTCTTACGTACAAACCAGCTGTGCTCAGCAGCATGGAAGCCCTGATGTGTTTTCTCCTTCCAGCTGCCTCACTGTGGTGCTGAGGGCATAGAGTTTTTGATCATTTTTTGAGGACTGTCAGATTCCCTTTGACTGTTTGCTAAACTGGCTGTTTCCGCATGTTTCCGGCTCAAGCTATTGGTCTTCCAGAAACATTGTAAAAATGGTAGTTTATTAAGACTTGCATGCAAAGCAACTTATGCGTAAAGCCAGAATTTTTGAAGTCTTTTGGTTGTATTTCTTTTCCTCATACCTCCCAAGCTTTGGTAGAATTGGCATGAATTCAAACTGTCGTCAAGCTGGAACTTAGACGTGACTGACTACTGTGACTGACTGCTGTATTTGTGCATCTCTGTTCTGATTTACAATACTTCCCTGTGCTTCTGCTTCACCTGCCAGGCCTAACCTGCAGCTGTGACCCACTCTTATCTACACTTTCAACATTATGTGGTAATAGCAAGAAACTACCTTTAACTGCACACTAGGAAAGTTCATAGAAACTCATTAAAAAAAAAGTGAGGTGTCCCCTGAAAAGTATTAAGATGTTAAATTATCTCAGATTTTTAAACAGTTGAAATGTACTAGTTTTCATGCTGTTTGTTTAAAAAGAGATATGTCGTGAGAACTATGAATGCTCTTTTCTGGTCACTGTACATTTTAAATCTGACTTCAAAAGAATATAGCAAATTGTTTGCTTTCAGCTTGTAGTAGAGTGTGCGACTGTAAAGGTAAGGCTGATGATGAAGAGACTTTCCAGTCTTGCTGCTTAATGAGTAATGACAACCGATGCATCATAGTGCTTTAATCTTAAATGAAAACAAGAGCTTTCTTTCTGTGCAGCTCTTTTGTTTTGCAGTTCATCATTAGACTTATTCAGCCAAATCATGTTTTAATTTATATGCAAGCTCAAAACTCTAAGGTCACTTCACTTTGCTTTATTTGAATAATTGTCCAGCATTTGAAAGTATTTTAGTTCTGAATTTCTTTCCTTTGTGTTTTATTTTTCAGCAACAACTTTCTTTCATCACATCAACTTACAGTATAGTACAATCTCAGAATTCTGTACAGGAGAGTCATGTCAGACCATGGCAGTGTGCAATACGTAAGTCAATGCTTACACTTACAAGGTTTCCATGAAATCTTCAGAGTCACACGGGGGAAGATGTTGGTGCTGGATGGCATTGGGCAAGTGTTCTACAGCAGATCTGTACTTAGTGAGGACGTGGCAGCTGTACATCCTCTTCTCTCGCCTCAGCAGTGAAGGGTAGTGGAAGTCTGTTTCTGTGAGGGACCAGAGGGACGAGAACCTTGGACTGTTCTGAGCTGGTTTTATAAGGTCAGATCAGAGAGGCAAATTACCCTGTGCTTAGCTTTTGGGGAGAGGAGAAGAGCAGGGCAAAACTGTCCTTACTGGTAACAGTGTGGGATTTCACAGAAGGCCAGGGAGGATAAACAAATTGCAAAAACCTCAGAGGATGCTTTTGACAGTTGGAATGCTGACAGAGCACCAGGCTACTGACAAATAACCTCTAGCCTGATGTGAGCTACTGGCTTTCTGCCTGAGCCCCTGGGCACAGAGGACGCAAGTGGCAGCTTTGCAAAGAGTAAGGAAAACGTTTTGGTTTGGCACTTCCCTCTTGTAGGACTTAGGAGACTTTTTTTAATATTGACTGACTATCACTTATGAAAGGAAGCTTTGTAGTTTTAATGTACATGGTGAATGTAAGAAAAAGCTACCATAAACCCCTGCTCTTGATTAGCACAGTCCAACATGATGGAATATGAGATCTAGTCGAGTATGAATAAGCTTGTTGTGTCGTGTTGGGGTTTTTTCTCCACATGTGTTGATAGTCCCTTTCTTCCCTCCTCGTGCATTTCTTAGGATTAATCTATTTGAGATGGATTTTAAAGCAGAAGACAGAGCAGTTAATCTTACAGTACATCAAACATCCCAGGGAATGTATGCAACAGAACCAGAGCTCTGTATTTTATTTCTGACAATAATTACATAGGGCTTAGAAAGGAATCTTTGCTTAATATACTGGGCTATCTTGCACACTTGAGATTACTATCAGGGGCTTTCTTTGACAGCACTGAAGAATGAAGAGTGTGCAGAGGATATTTTTGTATGTAGAAGTTGGAAAGATAACTGCCAGTAGACAATTAAAGGCCATGCTAGGGACTTTGAAAGCAGGCTGGAACACAAAGTAATAAATCTCTGCTGGACCAGATTTTATCGAAAGGAGACAGCATGTCTCTAAATGAGAAATGGTCATCAGTAAGATGAGTATTTTGTTGACTCTTGCTCCCAGGTTTTCTCATGTTTAAATTTCTGAGGTAGCACTGGCTGTCCAAAAGACTGAGTTTAACTATTTATCCACTTGGCTGATGGGAAATAGTGGTTAAAAGGAAGTGTTGGTAGGGAACCTGCATAAGTGCCACTCCATTCTGCTCTAGTGAGTCTTAAAGAACTTTGAGTTCTTTGTAGACAGGTCAGGCTGCACAATGAAGAAAGGAAGTGGCTGTAGGCGGCTCCAGCTGTACTCTGTATTTTTAGTGGTTAAGACCGATAGCACAGTGTTCCTATCCTTTGTTTTGGAAAACTGAAAAATTGCGCTATTTGGCAATAACAGGAACTATGTCTACACGTGGGTGAAGCACTTGAAATGGTTTGTCTTTAGAAAATCGTAACTTAAGTAAAGTATCTTCCTGTACTTGGGAGCAGATGACTGATTCATGTTTGCAAACTGTAGGCTGCATATTTCATTCTTATATCAAGTGTGTGAGTCTGTGAAAAAAACATGTTGGTGAGATCATCTGGCTACAGCTGCACACCTCAATGCAGTTCAAGCTTTGAAGGCCCTGTTTATAACTGTGTTCTCCAGATATCTCTAGTAACAATGCTGGATGATCCTTGTTCCGCCTTTCCTAGCTCTTCCCTTTTGGAAGTGATATGTCCAAATGGAGCATTGAGAACTGTCTCAAAGATGCCCATTCGTTGATATCCAATTATGACTATGACAAAGCAATATGTTGCTTCCCCACCCTCTTCTTTTTTCTTTTATTCCTGTCTTTTTTTTGTCCACCCTCTCCCCCCCCCGCCTTTATTTTTTTTTTTTTAATCTTGCCCTAATGAAGTAAGGACATGCTCACTGTGTTGGAGAAACATCCATTGACACGATTTATTGTGCCCCTGACCTGTTGTATATAGAGTGTACCTCCTAAACATTAGTCAGTTGCTGATTAACCTGATGGACACTTCAGATTTGACCTGTGGTGGCTGTGATTTGTACAGCATCTACCTACATTAGACTGCCACCAAATTATAGTATCTTGGAATAAGGGTGCCCTTCAGCATTTTTTTCAGTGCTGATTTCTCTAGGTAGCTCTGTATGAAAGTCTGCATTCTGCTCCTTTTTTATGTTTCCCTTCTCTTAAGGCATGTTTTGGATCACACCATGCTGGTTGTACTTAAGGAAGGCTTTTTGTATTTATGGTTGAGATATTGAAGTGACTATTGAGAACAGGTTACTTGTCAAGTTACTTTGTATTCAAATGCACTGCAGATACTCAATCCTAAGTTTACAGTATTTGCTGACAAAATAAATACCAGTTGCAGTTAAATATCTGAGGTAAGGTTTTAACATCTCAGAGCTAAGTTCCAGCCAACTGACAAACTGAAGACAGATACAGCTTTTAGCCCTCTGTCAGATATATGAGATAGCACAGCCATCTGCACACAATGAGGAGGAGAATTTCTGCTTAGATCACTAAGAGACATCTGACCAAAATTTAGTCACCTTGTAGAACAGATGGGAGCATTTGCTGACAAGGTGGGATAATGCCAAAAGAAATTCCAGAATGGCCAGTTATCTTCAAAGTTTAATGAGGGTAGCATGAATGTAACTTTGGGAATTAATTTATTTCACTCATTATTATGCTGATGACTTGCTGTAAAACAGGCACTGTGTTCTTTAACACAGTATTTACTATTTAAATTTAGTATGCTTTGTAGCTTATTACTACGCAAACTACCTTTAAAGCACCTTGAGCTGTTAACTGGTTTTCTAGCTGACATCTGGGCAAAATTTCTCAATGTGCTGAAATTAGTGGAGTGGTTAAGGGCCTCTATAATCTTACTATTTCCTTTTTCATGTCTACCTTGCCCTTAGTGTCTCTGCATATGGAGGGTTTCCTTCTAGAAATCTTAGCTCAAACTTGCATGTTTTGTGTTTTCTTTAAGTTCCCTGAGCTGTGTGCTTCTTTCTCTCTTCCCTCACCCCATCTAAACGTTGCTTTGCTCCATCAAACCACCAAGGGTATTCTGAGTTGCTGACACTGTATTCCTGCCCTTGCGTTTGGTAGTCTGCTATCCTGCTTTCTTCATAACCCATCTTTTGCTATTTCTAGAAGGCCTGTCTCTTGTTTCTTTCCACACAGCATCTGCCAGAAGTTTTTCTTATATACTGAGGTAACATTTGTTCTGCCCTGGCTTCTGTGTCATCAACACAAACCCAGAGTGTTTTACAGGCAAAGTGATAAAATACATACATATATTAAGATGCAGTATTGTGACATCACGTGTACTGTACTTTATTATTTGCATGATAGGCTTTTCTCTGTTAAACTCAGTCCTTTCTCCCTGCAGTTTAGAGTAGAGCTGCAAATTGCTCTTGTTGTCCATACTGGCAAAGTTTAAATCTGCCAGAATCTCACACAGGAAATAATCAAAATCTGCATCACCTGAGCACTTTCTGAAAAGTGCCTTTGTGTCATCTTCTTGTCCTTTCTGCTTCCCATCCATTGCCTAATTCAGGACTGTACTGTCAAGGTGCCAGTGGTGGAATGCAGTTAGGCTGCTGTGCCCAACAGAGCCCTTCAATGGCCCCAAACTGCTTTCTGTCTTGTTAAAGGAGATAACTCCAGCATGGGTGGGAGCTGAGTACCAGGCGTGAGATGTTCATGGTATGTCAGGGGTTCTTCTCTTCCTCCAAGACGTGGGAGGACTCTGTTCACAGAACTTGATACATAAGGAAAACACATGACTAATATACAGAGACAGTCCTTGCAGTTACCCCTTACTTTAAATGATTCTACTTTTAAATTCCTATTTTGCTTAATAAGCCTAATTTTCAAGGAAAGACAAAAAGGGTATGCAGTGGGATGCTACAGCAAATTTATTTGCTTATGTTTTCATGTAAGTGAGCTTGTACAGTTGCCAAACTGTTTCTTTTAATGAAAATCCAATTATCCAGATTCATTTTTGTGCCTAAGGGCAACTTTAAACTATGCTTTCTCTCTTGCAGTTGAGGATTTCTGCAGCATGAGAAAACTGCTGTGGTACAGACAGTCCAGTCTGCCTCTGCTCTTGGCAACAAGCATTGTCTAAGACCGAAAATAAGTCTGAGCTGCCTAGAACTGTCTTACTCCAGCTTACTGCAGGACTAGACAAATAAGGTGGCTTGTGCTAGAGCACTGCATTGTATAATTCCTTATATGTGGATTGTATAAAGGAAGTAAGCAGTGATGAAGAACGCAGTCTATGCCTAAGGGCCCAAATCCTAGTTTTAATGCCTGATGTAGCTCTACAAAGAGCTTTTAACTCCTGCTGGTTTTGTCTGCTTGCTCACCTTTTTATGCAGTCAACTGTGCTCTCTAGTAAACAACAATGACCAAGCGCCACATGCTGAAAATGAGCTGAAAGACAAATTCTAAACACGTCTGCAGAACTAGTTTTCAGTTGCCTTTCCTCTCTTAAAGCTTGAACCACTCTATTTCTGCGGCTTCCTATTGGCTTCCCTATCGTTTGGGGCAGGAACAGTGTTGTTAAGTGTCTTCACACCACTGCCCTCAGGTCCCTGAAGAACCTTTCAGGGAGTGAAAACACAATGTAAATCAAAACTTTACAGTCACTATGTAACACTTTTTTTTAGGGGTTTCAAGACACTTCTGGTGGCCAGTATACCTAAAGCTTCACTTTCCAAGTGGCATGTGTACATCCATCCAGTTCCGTGCAGTCTAGTCCTGCTAGGCACAGGAAAAACATTTAATCTGCAGTCTTTACCTTCCACCCTACCACCCCCCACCACACCCCCGAAAACCAAAAGTATGCAATGGTTGCTAAATGTTACACTTAAGTGATATTTTGTCTACAGTGAGGCTTGTTCAGTGATTCGGTGAGGAATCTCAGGTAACAGATCATTAGCTGAAGAGTAGCAGAGTCGGAGTTGGACAGGCAGAAAATGGCTTTATGGGCTTATGTGTTCAGTGAGGTGTCTTTCTAGCCAGTTCTGATGCTTGAACCACTTTCAACCTTGTTTCCAAAGACAGAA
This sequence comes from Psittacus erithacus, assembly GCA_009867235.2. Classification (NCBI taxonomy): domain Eukaryota; kingdom Metazoa; phylum Chordata; class Aves; order Psittaciformes; family Psittacidae; genus Psittacus; species Psittacus erithacus. Next base: position 5,897 of record WYDI02024469.1, on the reverse strand, counting down.
AAACCCACCTACGCTTCATTCTAGGAAAACCAATATGATGGATTTCTTGCCAGTGCCGTAATACTATAGGACTGTGCCTGGAGCTTAGCCTGTTTGAAGGAAGAATTCAGGAACTGGAACTCGAGGCGCTTCAAATGTGACACAGGCATAAAAAAAAAAACCAAACCAGTTTTGCCAAATTCCTTATCTGTGGAACATTTCTCACTGTGTGCCTAATGCAGTAATGGACAGGTGTTCCTGCTAACAGTTAGAGGTGCTTTAATTAACCATGACTTAAAATAAAAGGAACAAGCCTTCAGTGCTTTTGTAGACTTCAGGTTCTCCATCAGGTGAGGAATGGCCACAGTTAATCAAGATGACTATGGCTGATTAAATTATGGTTACTTTTGAAGAGCCAGGCAATATGCTCACGTCTGCTGTTCCTTAAGATCCAACAGGATTATTCATCGGTGGCAGAGTCCAACATAAATTCAGGTGTTTTGGAGAGTCTTTAATCAGAGGAACAGAGTTTTAAGACCTGCAGGTAGGAATGTTTAAAGGGTCCTGAAAACTCTCCCCAGATTAGATTTTGGAACGGGCTTTGTAGTGCTTAATAAAAGTGCTGCCAGTACTTCAGAGCACCAGTTTGAAAACGCTGGTGTTTTGGAGCCACCTTCTGTCTGTTTAATACTACTACAAGACCAATTTATGTTTTGTACTGTTAAGCATCAAAAGATCAGCAATTGTGCAATGTTGCCACCCTTTAAAAATACTTAAGATAATGCTTTCCTGTATAGTACTATATAGACAGTACGTAAACCCTCATCCTGTCACTGACGGGGAGTTACCTCTGCCTCACAAGAGCTCTTCTTCTTGGAGAATGGTCAGCAGGCATTCTGTGCTTAGCATTGATACATGCACTCTGGACTAAATTGATCAGGAGAAACAAGATTAGCTAACGGAAATTCAAGAGGTTTAATGTACAAAGATACCACGAAGTGAATCTATTCTGTAGCAGTTATGATGTATTTTGGTAATGCTGCACCTGTTGTTTTATATTTGACACTAAACTCTTAAAGGTGTTTTGCTGAGGAGCCGAGGTATAATGTGGTGACACTGTCAATTCTCTCCACAGACAGTACTACTGGTATGATGAGCGGGGAAAGAAGATCAAGTGCACTGCTCCTCAGTATGTCGACTTTGTCATGAGCTCAGTGCAGAAACTAGTGACAGATGAGGATGTCTTTCCAACAAAATACGGTATGTCTGTTTTTGAACAGGCGCTTCCTGTGGACTTCTGCAGATGCCCTAAATAAGGTGGAAGTTGCATTCGGCATGTTAATACTACGCAGCCTTCTCACTTGTTTGTTTGATATTTTGGGATTGCTTTTTCCACAAGGAATTTGGGATCTTCTAGCCTGTATTCAGAAAGGACAAAAGTTTGAAAACTCAGCATGAATGTGTTCAATACAGCCTGCTGCTAGCAAAATTTAACCTTCTTGTTGATTTACTATTTCCTTTATAGCCGCAACACATTAAGGGGGAAACTGGATTGCCAGGAATGTGGCTTGTCTTCCTTGCCCAACCAGGCTTGTCTCACAGATGTTTGCAGGCTCTCTCCCTCCCAAAGATTTAATGTGATTTTTAAGAACAGAAAAGCAATAAGAAAGTAATTTTAACTTGTATCCTAACAAGATTGCTAAGTGCAATGCCTTTGGTAGGGGAAGAAAATAGAGACCTGAAGTTACTGTAGGTGGGCTTAATCAGGACTAAAAGCAGCACTTCAATTGGGGAACTGGGATGTTACAGTATAGCAAACATTAAGTCTTTGCTTACAAGTATCTTGATCTGGAGAGAAGCAGTGTCTAATGAGTCAGTGCCTAGTAAGGCAGCTGCAGTTGACTTTTTTTCTTTTCAGTATGCTTGTTCAAGGGCAGTGGGGGTGTTTCAAGAGATTTCTCCGTGTGGCCAAGGTGCACTTCAGACCAGTAATATAATTCATATCATGCATCACACATAGGACCACAGGCGTTGGTTTTTGCTTGCCTCGGTTTCACTTTTAGTGTTACCAAAGTAGTTGTCCAGTAATTGTCTTTTTCTATGCAGGTACAGGACTGCTCCAGCAGCACGGTGTCAGCTGTGCTTCACAGGAGGCACCCAGTATTTCCTTCCATTTCTTTTCCCAGTTGCTAGAATGTCAACAGTGAAATGAGGGAAGTCATTATAAACAGTTAGTCAAGCTGCTACATACTGCCAAGGCCTGCACCTTAGCTTCCATTTCAAGATTTGTTTATTGGTCTCCTAAGCATTATGGACTTACAGGGGAAAAATCTGCTGGACAATCTAGATAAGGGCTTATATCTAGATAAGGGCTTATACTTTTCTAGGTCCTTATCTAGAAAAAAATCTACTCCTGGACAAACTAGATAAGGACCCGGAAGAATTTCTCATTATTGTCACAGCCAGCAACAAAAGATGTTTGGGTTCTAAAGAATGATTACATTTGCTTTCTGATTTTTGAACCCTTAGGGTTTGAAACTTCAAATGAAAATGCTTAAAGAATCTCCTTAGATTCTTCCTCTGAATTCCTGTAAAAAAATGAGGATGATACAGGGTGCACAACTTGTCTGCTGTATAAAGTGGGCTAGTTGTTCTTAACTCACAGCTCAGCCTAAACAAATGCTGCTGTGGGTCTGAAGGTGAGCAGCTGGCGCTATCTATCATGGTGTTTTCTCTGTCTTCGTTTCAGGCAAGGAATTCCCAAACTCATTTGAGTCCCTAGTGAAGAAGATCTGCAAGTATCTGTTCCATGTGCTGGCCCATATCTACTCCTCACACTTTAAGGAGACTTTAGCACTGGAGCTGCACGGACATTTAAACACACTCTACACACACTTTATCCTGTTCATCAGGGAGTTCAACCTCGTGGACCCTAAAGAGACCACCATCATGGATGACCTCACAGAGGTCCTCTGCAGCAGCAGTGGGAGCAGCAGTAACGGGAGCGGCAATGGCAGTAGCAACAGCGCAGGAGCACAGAACCATGTGAAAGAGAGATGAGCCTTCCTCCAGGATCAAAACTAACATTAAAAACAATATTATATATTCTGTGTGTATGTGTATGTATATGTTCAGATATACATACAGACATATACAGCAATGAAAGCTGAAAGAAATTCTGCTGCCGCCATAGGACGTATAGTCATGGGACTGTACGGAGCTTTGGTTTAATGCGCCACCTGGCGAGAAGTTGCACCGATTTTATTTTATTTTCTGTTCACTCCTCCTTTTACCTGTTCAGATGGATGATGAGTGCTGTTTTTAGAGAAAAGCCAAGCTTGAGTGGGGCCACTCCTGGTCATTTTGGTTGTTGGTTTGTTTTGGGGTTGGGTTTTTTTTTTGGGTTTGTTCTTTTTTTTTTTTGGTTGGTGTTTTTTTGTTTTTCTTTCTCTGGTCTTGAGTGCAAGCCCTTTGTCTTTCTAGGATGGTGGTCCTGCCATTTAAAAGTATCTATTATAATATAAGAAGTGGCTTTTACTTTGAAATGGCTTAAAATGCAGGTTGGTTTGGATTTTTGGGGGCAGGGTGGGGGTGGTTTTTTGGTTTGGTTTTACATAGACTGCCCCTTATCCTTCCAGAAACTCCCCAGTTGAGTGCATTTTGCCCTTTGTTAGCTTGGAATGGGAAGAAACTCCTGGCTTGACTAGGGTAGCAGCTAGGAGCTTGCAAGATGTTGAAAGTGGGCATGATTCTCCAGTTGTCCCATATGCCTGGTCACAACATGTGAACATGCAAGAGGATTCACAAGCCTTTCTGCTTATTGCTCCTGCAACATATATACTCTTTTCTTTGCTCCCCCACCTCCTCTTTTCCCAGGCACACCTCTGCAAATAAAAAGAGTAAGATCACTGGAATCCCAAAACCCATGTGCAAGAGCCACCATCATTTGCTTCCCACTGAACAGAGGCCCAGGGAGCGGGGAGAAAGGTACATTGAGTCAGTCACTGCCTGTACTAGAAAGATGGCTGTTGGCATAAAACTATATTGTTGGCTTATTTTAGTTCATCTGTTCTATAATAATAAAAACAAATCTATCAGCCGCAAGCTTGGTTTTGTGTTTGCAGCGTCAAAAGTCCATGGAATTCACTCATACACCTTCCTTTTCACCACTGAACAGTGGTGGCTCTGCTGTCAACTAGCTTTATAACTAATAGTGTTCCACCCTGTGATCCTACATTTTTAATCAATTCCTTGCTCTTCCTGGTAGCGCTAGGAACTTCCTCCCCACATAATCTGAAGATAAGCACTCCAAAGCAAAGCACCACTTGGGAAAGGAGCAAGTGTCCTGCTTGTACATCCTTCAATTCTGCAGATGCAGTGGGCTCCTGGATATTTTGCAGCAACTAGTGTGTTACTGTATCAGTGGATACAGTATTGCATCAATATTGTATCAGGACAGCGATATTATTCTCTCCTTCATCTCTCCACTTGGGAAAATACCAAATTTTGTTTGCAGCTGTGCTTCTATCAAACCCGTGGCAGCCTCTGAGAATTGTCAGTATCCTGAGGTATATACATCATTAATGACTGACCTGGCATGAATCCCGGAAGGTTTTCCTTATTGAGGTCTGCAACTACCAAAAGTCAGTGGAGAAAAAAAAAGGAGAACAAGTGCAAACAAAAAAAGAGAAGGAAAAGCACAAGCAAGGAACAAAAGCTTGTGAAGCATGTGAAACAACAGATAAAAGAAGAAAAATGTGCAAGTGAGAAAAATAGCAAGAAGTTATCAAAGTGAGAAAAAAAGAGCAGAAATGCATGAGCACAGAAGAGGGGAACTGGAAAAGTGAGTGAGAGAAGATAACCTAAAGCTTCATGAGCCCAGGCTTGTCCTATGTTGTTTGGTTCCAGATTGCAGGTACCTTGTAAATCTTCAGGCAATTGTGCTGGAGTCTCACTATCCTGCTCACCTGGGGGCTGTTACCACAGTCTTGTTTAAGCACACTCCTTCCCATAATATCCTCCTGCTATGGCATCTGTATCCAGATTAATATTCCCATTCAGTCTCCATTCATGCTGGTATGAGCCTTTCCATTACAATTCCTTATGCTAATGTCTGAAGGGAAAACCAGAGATCAGCAGAAGCTATCAGGCAAATGGCATTTGTAAGAAAGACCCCGGGCTACTTGCAATGACAACATAATGTAGCATTCAAGGTAATAAAGTAATAGCAAGAACAACCACCCACACCCAAGTATTTCTGGTAATTTATTACCTAATTGTAAAAAAGAAAAAAAAAAACAACAAACAAAAACCCCACATTTGCAGTCTTAATTCTAAAAGAACATCTAGAAATGAGACACAGTTTGGAAAGGTTTGACTTCAATGGGGTCAGCTCCACTGTCTCTGGAAAGACTGACTTAACTAGAACTCTTTACGTTTCAGATAATAAATGCAAGGGTGCCTATACCTTAGCTTCCCCTAGTAGAACTGCTAGAACCTTCTAGGAAGTCTGGAAGCATATGCGTTGGTGCAAAGTAGCAAACCATTAGTTCAGCTACCAGAACAGTGAAGAACCTGAATGTTCACAACTCCATGGGACCTGATGAAATCCATCTGCAGGTCCTGAAGGAGCTGGCAAATGAAGTCGCTAAGCCACTGTCCATCATATTTGAAAAATCATGGCAGTCAGGTGAAGTGACTGGAAAAAAAAGAAATACAACCCCCATTTTCAAGAAGGGGAAAATGGATGACCCGGGGAATTACAGACCAGTCAGTCACCTCTGCGCCTGGCAAAATCTTGGAGCAGATTCTCCTGGAAGGCATGCTAAGGCACATGAAAAGCAACAGGGTGCTTGGTGACAGCCAGCATGGCTTCACTAAGGGGAAATCCTGCCTGACCAATTTGGTGGCCTTCTATG
>WYDI02024468.1:15124-26732 GCA_009867235.2 Psittacus erithacus | reverse complement strand
TTAAACAGAGGAAGTTCAGGTTAGATATAAGGAAGAAGTTCTTTACTGTGAGGGTGGTGAGGCACTGGAATGGGTTGTTCAAGGAAGTTGCGAATGCTCCATCAGACGGTGTTCGAGGCCAGGTTGGACAGAGCCTTGGGTGACATGGTTTAACGTGAGGTACCCCTGCCCATGGCAGGGGGGTTGGAACTTGACGATCTTAAGGTCCTTTCCAATCCTAACTATTCTATGATTCTATGATTCTTTTAACGTATCAAATACAATATGTATGCATTCCATTGCTCTGCTTTAAAAATCAAGCACATGAAGGTAATTCTATCTTATTTCAACTTTTGACTTTTATAAAAGAACTAGCTCTTTATAAACTTTTTAATTCATTAAAATTTTACAAAAATCCATTAGAAGAGTTTCTCATTTTATCCAAATACTTATTCATCAGCATTTCTAATTTCATTTTAATAACTTTTCTTTTTAAGGTTATAAGAGTAATGTCACACATATCTTTCAAATTAACATTAAAAAAAGTCTGAAATGGAGGACAGCTATGGGCTTTTTCTGTTCGATAAATATACTGGAAGAAAAATAATCTCATTTTAGTGTAATATATTACTCCACATTAAATAAGGAATTTTTCTTCCACTTAACTTGTACATCAGTCAGTCTTAGTTTTAAATTATTAAAAAAAATCAAAATGTATTATCTTCTTTCATAGTACACACTTTCCAATGTATAATTTGGGAAATTAAAGCTTTCTTCTCATCTTTACAGAAGAGAAACACAGAAAGATTAAACATATCTTTCTTCTCATCATCAATCTTCTCATTAAAAACAAGATGTGATCTTGGAAACAACACTTCAGTGGACCAACATAGTTATAACTCACTATTTCACATGTTGTGCCCTTTAAAAGTATGTTAATTCAAAATTACAGCCTGTTATGTTACAGCATAATGTGTTTGTTGCAGTTTCTGGATTACAATAAATGTATTCTACGCCTTGTCATAAAACTTGAAGAAATTATACATAAATAATGAATAATTTTGAACTTTAATATTAATAGACCACCAACATGCTTCTCGTTCCTATTACAACTTCATGATTATAACTCTATGGCTTCCTATAAATCAATTCTTAATGAGAACCATCACTAATATTTTTAATTTCTCCAGTAGTATCAGCATGCGTGTGATAATGTTATACATGTGGCTAGTTAAAACTTCCACTTCAGACGCTCTTGCTTGGCTTTAGTGGAATGTAAAAGAGCAATGTATATGTCTGGTTTTTAATAAGTTTCATTGCAAGATACAAACAAAAAGTGAATGGGTCTTGCAAGCTAAAAAGAACTTAATAATTTAAAAAAAAAAAACAAACCAGAGCTCTATTACTTTTTATTCAAAGACTGTTGAATAAATATTTTGTTTATTGATTTTTACTGTATCTCAGCTTTAACTACTTTTGGCTGTATTTTATAGTACAGAGATTTCTAACATTGACTTCAAAGCTTAATAAGATCTGAATAGTATAAGACCTTTTACAGTATTGCATTGCAAAATCATAGCTAAGAAATGGTAGGATAGCACAGATACATGTGTGAGAGAGAATTAAACTGTTGTGAATTAATAAACTTCAGATCTGTTTATTGGTTTAGTTCTACTCAAGGACAGAGTGAAATGAAGTAAGAATGGCGAGAGTAGAACGGGGATAATTATTAGAGAAAGACTGCCTGTGACAATACAGTATCTCTTGGGAAAGAGAGAAAAACTGAGGAACATTAACAATTCACAGACTTCAACTATCTTGCAGCTGATGTCAAGCAACAGACGCAGGTAGTCTCTGCCATATACTACCCTCATAAACGACCATTGCATCAACAAGTAAAAGCAAAAAATAAGCAGCCATCAGAGGAAGCAACATAATCTTTCTGGATTACCTCTGTCAGTAAGTGCTCTGCAGATTGTTTCCATCCTTATGTTTAATGCATCCACTACTTCAAAAGTGTGCTAAGCAAGAGCAAGCCCGTAATAAAGTGTGCTCTGGAGTCTGCTGTTGCAGAGGACCAGCATAAGGCTTGCACAGAAACTTTGAAGGCAACAGATCTGAGAGAGAAAATGCTTACTGGCAGAATGTCATTAAGTTCAGCTCCTTAGAAAATGGACATGCTCCTTACGTCTCTGAGACCTTGAGTCCTACCAATCATGTTTTCTAACACCACTGTCTTCTTCTGTGACATCTATGTTTGGTTGGTGTTTTTCTCAATGACCTTGAAAAACAAAATCTAGACGTATTTTTATCATCATCTGTGTTCAAAATTAAACATTGCTGTAGTTCATTTCCTGATGTTTTCCATTTTTTAGATAGCTTAAGACTGCTCTTCAAAGCAAGGTAAAAATTCCCTGGAGATATTTTCCATCTGAAGTGGTGTAGAATGGTAAGGTGGTAATGAAGAAGCAGTAAAAAAATAGATCTAAGCAATTCTTCCCATTTCATCTACTAAATTTACTCAGAGTATTCTCTTTCAAGGGTAAATCCTTGCATCACAATGTATACAACAAACTTCAGAAATTATTTAACAGCAAAAAATTATCTATAAGATAATTCTAAATTGTACTCCTCCAATGATCAATGTTTCATTAATTCTGCAACAGTAAATATCATATTAACTATACATTTTTTGGACTAGGAACTCAGGTGACATAAGACAGAGTTAATTCCATCACCTTCTTGTGGTATTTTATACAAATTATATTGCTGCATCTCTGTTGTTTTCTAGCATGGAATTAACTGGAGTTTAGCAAATTTTCCTCTTCAGTCTCTGATTCCATAAATACTCAGTATGGCAAATTTTTTCCACCAGCTGTAAGTCCCCAGCACTGTCCCTCTCTGGAATTCATGGATGCATCAGGCTCAACATTGGCTTCCCACTGGAAAAATTCTTACTATTTCTTATCCATGTGAATCCTGTGCTACAAAAAAAGATTGTGTGCAAACAAAACCTGTAACCATACAGTCATATTGACCAAGATCACTGATCCCTGGACAAATTCAGCGCTCATTCAGTCAACAGAAGTAATTCCACTGACATTCAATGGTTGTAAGAGGAGGCTTTTGTATGTAAAGGGGATGATCCTGATTTGCTATTATCATTTGATTGGTTTCAGTAAAGCAAGAACTGTTACTTTCCCAGATGCAGTAAGATCAGAATAAAACCTTACTAATTAGATGAGTTGCTACTTTGCTTTATTAAGGAATTCCAAATTAATTTAACATTAGTTAATGAGCTTCGAGAATGAACTATTATTTGATAATTGTTTTCACTTCTTTCAGACACTTTCTGATTAGCTACATTTAGCAATTATGCTATTTGGGGTTTTTTATGCCCCACTCATCTACTTTTCATAGCTTTTTGTTAAAATATTGCTATAAATTAGGGTGTGAATACTAAGCCTTTTCCCTGTTGATTTTATAATTCAGTGAAAGAGAGAACCCAATTCTGTTTTCAATGACACCACTGCAAAAAGCTTTCTAGATTTCAATCGGAGTAGGAATGGTCCCTCCAAAGGTGAGATATTCAGGCTTTAAGCTGTAGCGGTATGTGGCTAGTTAACTAGCAACCTTCTTTAAAGCCAGGATGAGAAGGGAGGGTCAAGTTCTTCACCACAAAATCTGTCCAGGTCTCAATGAGCAGTTCTGACTGAAGTTTTCTTAGTCCTTGTATTCCAAAGCATTGCATCACCATAGGATGATAGTTTTCTTATTTTATAAGGCTTATTTATGAAAACGAATTTTAAACAAAGGACTCAGTAACCACTGGTCACTCTAACATGATTAACTGGAAAGCAGCGTGTCCACACCATGTCCTTCAGCATACTGTACCCTCCTGTTCTGTTTCTAGGCCCTCATCAATTTCAGAACAAGAATCTTCATGGTAAGAAATGCTGACTTCATTAATGCTCTGCATACTGAAGGCAGAAAAAGCTGAATGCCAGATGCCCCAATTAATTAGGAGTTTTGCTACTTGACACTGAAAAATCAATTCTGGGCAGGAGGATCCATGAGGTAGTTTATTTTGATGTTGGCAATAATAAGTGTTAATTATTGTTTTGTTTGGCTCTCCAGGATCAGGGAGGACTTTTTAGGATCCTCAAACACACAAGGCAATGTGGAGCAAAGCTCACTCACCCCTACACTTCCAGAAGTTCATCTTGACAGCTCTTACAGTAGATTCAGAACTGTTGGGTTTAAACAATAAGGAAAGAGATTTCAGTCAGATCAAAAGTATCATGGTTTTCATCTAATCCAGCAATGCTCATATCTGCAAATTTCCACTAATTGTTACCATAAAAATCTAGCCCAGTAGCTACTACACAAGAGCAGCAGCGTTTCAGTTTCTTCATGATACTCTGAGTAACACAGGGTAGGTATAATTAAGAGCTCAATCCTGCAAACACTCCTCATCACATACAGTTACCACTGGCATAGGGACAAATCCAGATGGACAGCATTTACCAATTTGTCGTGGTCTAAGCCCAGCTGGTAACTCAGAGCCAAGCAGCTGCTCGCTCACTCCGTACTTTCTTCTCCACCCTGCTCCTGGAAGAATGGGGAAGAGAATAAAAAAGAATGTAAATCCCACAGGTTGAGATAAGAACAGTGCAGTAACTAAGGTACAATACAAAATCACTGCTGCTACCACCAATAATAATGATGATAAGGGAAATAACAATTGCTCATCACCAGCCGACTGATACCCAGCCTAACCTGAGCAGTGATCTGGGCCTTCCAGGTAACTCCCCCCAGTTTATATGCCAGGCATGATGTGCTGTGGTATGGAGTACCCCTTTGGCTATTATGGGTCATGTGTCCTGTTTCTGCTTCCTCCTGGCTTCCCATGCCCCTCCTCACTGGTCAGAGTAAACATTACTTAGCAACAACTAAAAATATTGGTGTGTTATCAGCACTATTCTCAGACTAAAGTTGAAAACACAGCACTGCATCAGCTACTAAGAAGGAGAAAAATGACTGCTACAGCTGAACCCAGGACACCACTAAACTTGCACAATATAGAGTTTTCCTTGCTATTACTGGAATGCGAAAGAGGTGAATTTTCTCACTCATTCAATAATTTTATAATTAGAAATACATAAGTATAACAAGTACATTGTGGACGTGACACTTTAGGGACATGGTTTAGGGGCGGACTTGGTGGTGCTTAGTTAACAGTTTGACTGCATGATCTTAAAGGTCTTTTCCGACCTAAACCATTCTATGATTCTACACAACACATTTATACAACAGCAGGCAGTTCTGCTAGCATGCTCAGTTATTGTCTAGCATGAGGGAGGGATTACTAGCTAGCTAGCATTACCCAGCACCATAGGGAGTGTTTTCAGGATCAGATCCTTTTCTTCTTAAGTCATTTTCATGCTCAAGGCAACAATCAACACATAATCACAATCAAAATTACTTTGGAACTGAAGCTTCACATGGTTTGTCTGTACTGCTGAGCAGTGAAGTGTGCGTATTATCACACTGGTAGGAACGGGACAAGCAAGGATGAAGAAATCACAAAATAATGAAATAACTGGTATTCCAATAGATGTATTCCAGTCCTGTATCTCATATCTCTATTGTTTTATAATGCTGCAATAGATTTTCCTACCTGCAAATATCTTTCTTTATTTTTTGTTTCTAAGGGAATGGAAAAAAGACCCTGGGTTTTAAAAATATTTCATCATCCTTCCAGCAGTCTTAGAATTAGCATTTGTAGCAGCCACGCAGGTTTGATACTATTCACATGTCAGCAGAACAACAATGGGAGAGGAAATGGGCAGAAGAATGAGGATGTCAATTTAATTTTGAGTTCAGCTCTGCCGACACTGTTCATGCTGAGTGCTACCTCAATCAGGGATAAATCCTACCAATTTTAATTTTACTATTCCTTAGGCAAAGTACCTACTGAGAGAAGGAGAAGGCAGGAAGGTCCATTCTTAGGTTCTGAAGCAACGAACAATACCCTTCCATACTGAATTGCCATGAGTCTCCAATTTGAAAATAAACCATGATGAACTAAGTGTGAACTGGACTTTGCATTAATACTAACACACATTTTAAAAGTCTCTTCATTACCCTTCTGAATGTTTCCTGCTTTATTCACATTTTAACACCTGGAGTCATTGTCTTAATTTGAACTATGGCACTTTTTCATCAAGGTGGAAAGGGTCAGGATTATACCCCTAAATTTTTATTGACTGGTGATAATTTTGCAGTAAGATGCTGCATATATGTTACTAACGTAGCCTTCTTTTCTACACTATTGTTCACATTATGCTCTTCACACAAAATAGACTTTAGCTTTAAATCCTACAGTTGTACATTCAAAACCACTGTTCAATATTGGAAGCGAGAATTTGCTGCACAATGAGAATCATATAAATCCATTTGGAAATTACAGTACTTGAATTAATAATCTCCTGATTTATTTTTTTTTTAATTGGAATCCTATCAGTCAGATTTATTGTGTCACACTACATGCCAGAAAACTCTCTTTGTGAATGTGTCTCACATTTTGGAAGAGATCAGAATCCCACAGATGAGAGGGGTAAATAATTAGGTCTGTGGTTTATACTTAGTTGCAAACATGGCTGTCTTACTTCATTTTACTGCTGCTGCACAGCACAAATAAAAATCAGAAAGTTCAACACTGCTGCTGGAAAATGCAAGTCAGCAATACCAAATTTTAAAAGCATTTTTTAGGTGCAGGGAAGCCAAGTGGTAAGCTTTCAGAGGACTTAATGACAATATCAACCTATTTTAACATGGGAATGTGATCCAAGCAGTTCTGCTGGGCTTTCATATTTTGTTTCTACAGTGTAAAAGAATAAAGAATTGTGACTGATATAGTTCTACAGCTAGGATTTTTCTTCCAATCTTAGCAAATTAACATTGATTATAGGAAGCAATGTCCAAGCAAGACATCCATGAGAATGTCTCTTTGTATATGCTCTGTGACATGAAAATATCCACCATCTTCATGCAATGAAAAGCTGCTCACAAAATTTAAATGTGGGCTGAGGGCATTCGTAACGCATTTTAGATGAAGGCTGTTGACTATATTTGATAAGCTGACTTAGGAAACAGCAATCTTTTTCCAAACTAAAAGTCTATTAATCAAGTAGAAAATTTTATTTAATATGAATATATTTCTTAGCATTGGTATCTTCTCTCCCCCTCACTTTGATTTTAGAGACTTGAGTAAACTGTTGCCAGTGTAGTTTATTTCCAACAGTGAGCTTTTCAGTTTGTCTTTGCCTTGAAGCAGGAAGGGAGAATCTCAGGACAGTACTCTAGGTAATTCCAATTATTCTGGAATACCTCAGACCTGGCAAAAAAATTCAGTGACACTGCTCAGATGTGAGAAGGGAGACAGAAATGGAGAGCTGTGTAGGCTGTTTTTTCGTATGAGGCTCAGGACTACCTGGTTTGCTCTGCCTGTGCACTTGTCTCTGTCACTTTCCACAAGTTCAGAGAACCTGCAATTTCTTTCTACTGCTTGAGATTGAATCTGTGCAAAGGTATGTAATTAAATTTAACAACAATCATCTTTTTGAGGAAATAAAACATGCTTTTTGAAGCCAAAGCTCAGTATGTTGCTAATTTCCTCTTGCTGATAATACATACATGTACATTTAAGGACATCTTTTTTGCAGAGTAAATATGATAGCTGGGTACTATAAATTACACCAGCATAAGAAGAAAGTGAGTAGATTAGCAAATCAAGACTTTGCCAATATCATTGTCACATACAAGCTTGGAAGCATGGAAAATGAAATGCTTCGCAATTTAGCTTCAAATTACAATTTGTGCTGAAAATTGTTTAGTCCCAGAAGACTAAAATAATTGCTAGTCAGATCAAGTCAGCAATAGCACAAGGGAGAGTGACAAGTTGTGGAATATGAGGCATCACTCAAGCTCAGCAGCCAGACAGAAGACAGGGTATAAAGCACAGTCTATGGAAAATTCCTATACTGCAAAAATCAAACCACAGGTTCTGCAAACTGTAACACCCCCAAGGAAAAACAGTTTACTGCTGTATCTGCACAACACATTGCATACGACCCTGGATACCATGCAAAGAAAACTGTGTATAAATACTGCAGAAAAATTGAACATTTTTCTAGAGTACGGTGTGTTGCTTCCTGTAAACACAGGTAAATAATTACTTTTCAAAGCATGCCTCAACCTTGTACATAAATATGCCAATGCAAATCACATAAGTAATTTACTAATATTTCTGCTGTCAGGAGGACAGACACGGGTGACTAATTAATGTCAGATATTGGCTCTGCAGCCTTTCTATTACCTGAATTCACTTACTTGCAATGCTTTAGAGGTGTGTCACTTGCTGACCCTCCATTATATTCAGTGAGTGATTTGAGGAATCAATTTCTACTCTTGGTTTACTATACGTGAGCATGATCTTTGGCCCAGATAGTACACTTGCTGAATTCCATATTGTGCAAAAAGGTATGCTATACACAATGCAGTGTATATACATGCAATACGGGTACCTGTTTTTTGTGGGAAACATGTAAATACCTACTTGTCTGTAATGTTTTAGCAGCACAGGACACTGCTGTAGCAGACTAATGTCAGTAACTGTAACAGACAGTACTGAAAAAAAAAAAAAAAAACCACCATTGCTATGTAAAGACTTTGTTGATAGAAACAAAATCCAATTTTTTGTGTTATTCACAACCCATCATTTGTATTGCAACCCACCACTTGCATCACAACCCTATAAAAATAATCCAGAACATCATTATGGATGAAACTGAAGTTTCAGAATGTGCTTCACCAATAAAAGTGAAAAGACACAAAATTTTCATCTTTGCATGTATTCAAGGAACTCAAGCAAAGCCAAGCAACTGCTCTTCATTTTTCTTTCCATAAAAAAATAGCTGTAATATTTGCAAAATGCACAAAGATGTCATTGACCCTGGTAGACTGTGTATTGCCACATAATGCTGTGCAAAGGCTGCCAGAACTACACAGATTTTAGCTCACTCAATGCATTTCTCCATTTTAAATGTGGATGTTACAGACTTCTTTCCATGCCCAAAGCTTTTTAAAGAATGACAACCATGTTTCTCAATAACCTGTCTAAAGCCTGATATCAAAATAATGGCAATTTACTGGAAAGGTTTCTCAAGTCCTTCATGCTATATTACAGCACCTTGGCAGAGTGAGGTGGAAACTGAACTTTGCCAGTCACCACTTCATGCTGGAAGAATTGTCTTGGTTTGGAATATGTCTCCAGCAGGAGCAAAAATTCAGAACAAACAAATACAATTGCAAAAGTTTCAAGACCACCATAATCACAAATATATTCTGGCTTAATTTGTACAACATGGTATATTTCTCCTTTACTGGGTATCTGCTGCTCAACTGTTTAGAGCAGAATTTTGTGTAACTGCAGAGATCTGAAGCAGTGAAATGCTGATTTGCAAGCAGCCAGGTATTTGTATTATTCAACCCTGTGTTGCACATTGTTGTGACTGCCACTGCCTCCAGTTACAAATGTGGACTTATACTTACGAAAATGTACAGGACAATGCTGAAAAGACCATTGCATTTTCACCAAGACCATTTGAACAAGCTGAGAACATTCTATTTTACAGCAAAAGCATATCCTTCTGTGTAGCTACAACAGCAAACATAACTTAGGGTTACAGATTTACAGCTTAATGCAGTAATTTGTACAGCACTAAACAAGGATTCAAACTGACAAGTCACTCAGTAATGCAGAAGACTGAAGCAATGTAAGTACAATATGGAGTGCAGACCAAGAACTAGAAATGTGACTACTCAGTGCTTATCACATGTGCTTTTCCTTTGCTTTGTATACGGAGATACAGGCAGAGTTGCACAAATAACAAACATATCCCTCAACATCTGCGAAAGAGACATTAAGTATTTCTTGCTTAATATACCCAGTCCAACAAATATGACATGGCATCTTGCCCACAAGATCTGCTAATTCCAAACCCCACTCTCCAGCTCTGTTTCCACCTACTGTTTCAATTACAGTATAACCCTTCCCTACCAGACAGCTGTGATGCAAGTTGGTCAGTGATTTATTATTCTAGAGATTTTACAAATATACTGCGATAATTTATACACCTGGATTATGAGTCACATCAATGGATTGTCAGAACAAAAGAGCAACTATAGAACCTGTATAGTCAGTCTCCTGGCAAGGCAGCAGAGCCTTATGCGTCACCATTGCAGCCTTCCTCTTTTCATGGTTCATTGTGGAGAAGGTTTGCAGCTGATACCAAGGACCTATTTGTTCGCACACCATTGACTTTTGCTTTGCCATCATCCTGAGAGATTGCTTCAATAAATGGCCAGAAACAGCATTATGTTGCAAGTCACACTTGCTACTGTAATTACTTTCCTGTCCATAGTTTCTGCAGATTGGAACCCAAAAGAATTAGTATCCAATAATGGGTTGCAATTCACCCTGGTACAGTGAGAAACTTTTTTCAGGAAGTGAAACATCGTACACAGAAGATCAAACACTTTAATTAAACTTTGGAAGAGAGGTGTACTGACCGCTGGGTGGAAGGCTTCCTACAAACTGACACAGCACATACTTCCAAAAGTGTAACATGGAAGATGCTTCCGGAATGACTATATATGAAAGAGTAGTGAAAAGCCAAATGTTACTCTGTAACAGAAGATACAAAATAAAACAGCCCAAATGACGCAGCAAAATCACAAAACAGACAGAAGATACCACCATGGTGCTAAGAGTCTGCAGGCAACTCTCTTGTGAGTATATAAAAACTCTGATTCTTTTAAGGAGGAAAATCAAAGTCCAAGTTGCTTCTCATGTTGCCAGAAAAGAAAAAAAGAAAAAATCTCACACCTCCAAACTGCCTGGTCAGGGGGCCTCTCTGACTAACACAGGAAACACAGCTTATCTGCTGATAACAGAGGAT
This sequence comes from Psittacus erithacus, assembly GCA_009867235.2. Classification (NCBI taxonomy): domain Eukaryota; kingdom Metazoa; phylum Chordata; class Aves; order Psittaciformes; family Psittacidae; genus Psittacus; species Psittacus erithacus. The sequence continues at coordinate 15,729 of WYDI02024468.1, read as the reverse complement.
ACATATTGGTCCCCAAACAAGAAACATAGGAGGAAATAAAGACTATTTAACATTCTGCAAAATCCTGATTAAATATCTCCAGGTGCTGGAGACCATTAGGCAAATAAATGTAAAAGTTTAGGCCTTAATTTGACAATTTTGACCCAAGTCAGTTTGTCTATTTAGTCCCTAAGTATATGACAGTAGATCAATACAGTTACTGCTTCATTATTGCACTGGCATTAAAAATATGCAGCATCTTTCAAGAATTGGGACACCTATGAGGTGACCTTTGACCTTTAGGGACCCCCCCATGATCTATGGGGTGACCTTTGGAGGCTACCTATGACCTATGGGGTGACCTTCAGGAACCTCATGTTACTTACGGGGTGACCCTTGATCTTTAGGGATCTTCCAAGGCCTATGGGTGACCTTTGACCTTTAGGAACCCTATGACTTATGGTGACCTTTATTTAACTGGGTCAATCGCTGAGGTGAGCAGCTCGAGAGAGGCCGCCTTCAGCACCAGAGCGGGGGAAGCTCAGTGCACGGGAGCCTCAGCTCAGAGCGGCGACAGCCACCGAGGGAGCCTCGAGCCCTCGACAGCACTCGCCCGGGAGCCGGCA
>WYDI02024468.1:0-12734 GCA_009867235.2 Psittacus erithacus | reverse complement strand
ACGGACAGTGGGATTGAGTGCGCCCTCAGCAAGTTTGCCGATGACACCAAGCTGTGTGGTTTGGTTGATACGCTGGACGGAAGGTATGCCATCCAGAGGGACCTTGACACGCTGTGTGGAGACCTCATAGCAGCCTTCCAGTATCTGAAAGGGGCTTATAAGGATCCTGTGAAGGAGACTGTAGTGATAGGACAAGGAGTAATGGGTTAAAACTTAAACAGGGGAAGTTTAGATTGCATATAAGGAAGAAGTTCTTTACTGTTAGGGTGGTGAGCACTGGAATGGGCTGCCCAAGGAAGTTGTGAGTGCTCCATCCCTGGCAGTATTCCAGGCCAGGTTGGACAGAGCCTTGGGTGACATGGTTTAGTAGGAGGTGTCCCTGCCTATGGCAGGGGGGCTGGAACTGGATGATCTTAAGGTCCTTTCTAACCCTAACAATAAAAAAAAAAAAAAAGAAAAAAAAATGTAGTCTTGCAATAGATACTGGGAAGGTCCTGCTTATGTGTTTGGTGGCCTGTCCTCTCTCTGCAGGTAGGTCAGCCGAGAAAGGAAATTTTCTGGCTTGCTGCCGCCACTGCTATACCCTATGAGAATATATGTCCTAAGGCCTGTCCGTCACACTTTTTCTTGGCTACACTCTTAACCACATGGATAAATTTGTCCTGAGATACAATTACCATGGATTACAGAGCAGCAGAATTCCTATAACTCTGTAACTCTTAAAAATAAATAAAATAAAAAATACTTAGATAAATATTTTCCATGCTCTTTGTGAAAGAGAAGATACAGAAGCTAGAGTCATGGGGGGAAGTCTTACAAGGATGCAGGGCTTTATGCCTGGTTTCCAAGAATTATAGACAGCTGTTAAGGTTTTGTCTAGCCTCTTCCCCACAACATTTTTCAAGTACATAAGATTAGCAGAGACACATCAAAGGTTAATAAACTCTTGCAAGTTCATGAAAACAGATAACTGGATGAGCAGCAGACTGATAAATGTCCAGATGGGAAAAAATTAATCAGTAAGTAACATTTTAGATTAGACAAATCAACACACAAGAAAGCTCATATACAATCCTTCAAACAGAGCTTACAATCAGTTGTAAGGTGCAAATGCAGAGAAATTTTAGCTTCAGTTTCCCAGAACAAGTTATTGCGGAAAAGAAGAAAACTGCTGTAAAGATTACAGTGTATAGTTGTTGGGTCTAGCGGTCATTTTTGACAAGCCAGGGTTCCACAGGAAGACTTGAGGAGCTGCACTTGGCTGCATTTGTCATTATTAAAAAAAGAGTGAGCAGTGCCTCGGCTGCCTTACCACTATAGAGCTGTGCGCAAATAAATACTGATATTAATGGTCTGAGCACAGCTGTTAATATTAGGATCAGATAGCCACTGAACTCTGTTGGCAGCAATATGTTGCTTTCTGCCATTCCTCATCATCTATCATTGAAAGTGGCATTAAAACATCAGAAAATAGAAGGTAAAACTAATGCTATAATGTCCTGGCTAGTAGCAATCATTTTTTATTATGATATTCAGTTTATTTTGCCATACTATTTTGGTACTCACTGATTTGAAATACCTATTAGGGTTAGAGGGAACACAAATCTGATAACAATAAAAAAGATAACTGTTCTGTACCAGGCACTGATAAGCTGTTTACTACATTACAAATCAAAGGAAACATTTTCACTGAAGAACAGGTATACTATTACAGCAATTACCAAACATCTGCCTCATCCAGGTCAGAGAGGCATGCAGATGCTCAGATGACTTGAATCATAGAATCATAGAACAGTTAGGGTTGGAAAGGACCTTAGGAACATCTAGTTCCAATGATCCAGTCTGAGCACAAACCACAAATTTAAAGAAAAAAATACTACTACTGGGTCCTTCCAGGGTAACAGCTGTCAACCCATAGATTACTCCACCCTACTCAGTGGCTCAGCTGAAATAAAACAGAAATTGTAGCCTCTTCAGTTCATACTATATCTCAGCACCCACCTCATGGTTAGAAATCATGTGTGTTATTACTAGTGTGAATTATGTGTTAGTTGTCATTATTTTGACCCAAGTTATCAGTTTTCTGACTTTTCGTCCCCTCAGGATTTGACACAGTACTAATCCCATTCTAAACACTGACAAGACATACCACAGCACTGTAAGCAAATACCAAAGTGAATGATCACTACTGTAAATAATACTTCAGTCATATTCAAAAGGACAGATTTCTATCACAATTTGTTCTTTTGAGTTTTTGCTTGTTTATCCAAGCGTTTTGTAATGCTTGAACAAATTGGCTCCTTACTTGAACCAAGTAAAATACTCAGAGGTAATCCAGTTGCCCTAAATCTGATACTCCATCATTTTATTCCTGCATAAGGAATGCAAACAGTAACAAGGCACCCCCCAGAAGGAACAGTCTCAGCTAAGGATACCTTCTGACAATGATGTAGCTCTGAAGAAATGTTCTTTCCTCTCCTCTTCCTCCAGGGGCACACCACTGAGGACAGTTGCACAAAATTTCTGTCTTTTTAGACGATTGTGTCTCTTCCTCTCTTCGAGGTGACTTACTGGTTTGCAAGAAATATCAAATGTCTTTCAGCAATCCACAACATTCTGTCAGGGCACAGGCTTTTTCTTAGTGTCAGGGAGAAGCTTTCCCCAGCTTTTAACTTTTCAGCTGTGGCCATTTTAAAAATGAAGATGTTTGCCTGTGCAATAAAAGCTGTGCTAACCTTCTGAAGGTTAAAGTTACATACCGTGAGATTCAGGCATCTTGTCATACAATTTATTACAGTGGCTTTAATGTCACCACTTTCTCTTGCACAGCATGCCAAGGACTTATTTAACTATTGGTTTAATCAGCTAGTAATCTGTTTGATTTTGAAGTAAAATTCTTCCACACTTTCAGTTTTTAGGACTTAAGTTTATATTCAAGCTTGCCTCATTTGCTTAATATTTTCATTGTCCCCTTCATCTCATTGATTGAAGAAGCTGCCTTTATCTTAATGATGAATTGGAAATGTAAAAAATGAGTTTTGGTATTCTTTCCTTTGCTTTCGTACAAGGCAATTCTGAAAGCTTACTTTAAAAATAAAATAGCAGGTTTTTTAAACTCAGTTAAGGTAAGGCTTTATGTCATTAAAAAATCAGGTCTGCTTCCTCACTGGGGGATTTTTATTTTGCCAGCCAGTCTTCCTTCATCTATTTCTTTTTTTAATGCTGTGGTATATAGGGCTGTAAAGCACCAAGAAAAGACTTTCCTGTTGCTGGTTGTGCACAACCTGGCTTCCCTCCCAATAACCTACTCTTCTGGTAGTGACTCTAGTCTGGATTTTCTTGCAGTATGTCTGGCATCTAGTTATAAGCTAGCAAGGGAATTAACTGTGGTAGCTTCAAGCTATGGCTTTTCTTCTCTGGTAGACTAGCAGCTGGCTCTTTTATAGAGTATCTCATAGCTGCAATTGAGAGGGGGCAGTCCAGAAGTCTATTATGCATGTTTCTGGATTTATTGCAGTAGAAAAGTTCAGGCATCTGTCAGGTATTACTGGTGACAAGATGCTCACTGGTCTGTTCAACACAAGCAGAGATTAAGGATGCACAGCGCTTAAATGTACTAAGTAGCAGAACAAGAGAAGAACCATTTATGTGGAGTACAGTCTGGAAACAGCCTCAGTCACATATCATGAAGGGACTCTAGGAGAATGTTTTCATTTAGGTTCTTTCACACTCAACAGGGTCTACACAAGGTTCCATGCTGGCGTAAGGGCCCACCAGTATTGTAGTCTACTGTGCTCCATACACCTCAGCTCACTGTGAGAAACAAGCTGGAAAATTTCTGCCCTCCCAGAATAGCATATTTCTCATCTCAATTTTGATGATTTTTGCCCAATGCTCCATCAAAAAGAAAGAATTCAAATAAGAAAAAAAAAAAAAAAGGATCTGTTTTCCAGAGACCCATCACTCTATGCACCATGAGATGAATGAGGAGAAAAGCAAGTTCACCAACCAATGTACTCAGTCAGTGATCACATATGTCTAGTGAGGCAGAAGCCTTTCTCAGACCTGGAAGGAAGCAGAGGTTGTAACCAGGAATCTTTGTGATTACAATACTGCAGCTGCCAGTGCTCTTACTCAGACAAGAAAGGGACATGGTGGTAAGCTGGATCCAAACACACCTTCACTGGGCACTTTTGGTTATTGCCTGTTCAGCATCAGGCTCTTTATCCATTCCACATGACCTGAATCTCAGCTACTCTGTGTTCAAGTTTTCTCCCCTCCTCAGTCAGTTCGCAGTCCTCTGCTAGAACCCTCACAGGGCTCTCAAACTCTCTCTTTGATCACTTCTTTTCCCTATACTCAAAGGATGCAGGAACACTAACTATACTTTCCAAAATTATTGCAGCAGGCCCTTCTTTACCATTTCATATAAGAAGCAATGAGGTTTTAATCATCTGGTTCATGTTCATTAAATTATCTATAGTACCTACAGGCTACCCTGAGATGAATCATCATAAATAATCATAATCATCATACAGTGAAAATTCATGGGGCATTAAGACAGGAGCATAAAGAAAGAAGGGAAAAATAGGGTACCAGGACTTAAAAAGAGGAGCAATGAACCTGTTCGCCTTCTTATGAGTCTAACATGATCCAACAGAAACACTTTAAAATGGACGTTAAACTAGGATTCTGTTAATATGTGCTAAAAGATAACTGAGCCAAATCCCCATGAATGCAACTGGAAATGATCAAGGCTTTGCTCCTATGAAAGGAAGCCTCACAGGTTTTAAGGGAAAGTAGGTCTGCTGCCTGAACAAGAAGGGATGTAATATGTTGGGTTTTTTTTTTCTTTTCTGCCTCATATATATATATGTGTGTATATATATATATGTGTGTGTATATATATATATATATAGTTATATCCCTGGACATAAAGACCACAAAGCCATTGTTAGCTCCAAAATGGGAGGCTTAACCCTGTAAATGTGTAAAAGCAAATTTATCATCTATGCATAGGAAAAAAAAAAATTAGCTAACAATTAAAACATGAACATTTCCTAAGTGGCATTATGTCTCCAGATGGCTTTTATAGACATTAATTTAGACATTTTCCTATACACCAGTGATAAACTTCAAGATTGTACCAATGGAAACTGATTGCTTTTCCAGTCATTTCAGTGAGTTTCCACAGGAATGGATCCTAACATAGCACACTGGGAGAGGTTCTTGCCCTACATTTACACTGGGGCAACAGAGTTTTGTTCTTCTGCTTAATGATAGCTAATTTTTTCCCCTTTTCCAGTGGGGAAAAAACATCATCCAGATTTCAGAAATACTGTACCATAAAGTCAAGTTATTTCATTCTTCCACTACTACTGGGAGAAAATAAAATAAAATATAAAATAAAATAAAATAAAAATAAAATAAAGTGAAATAAAATAAACACAAAAAGTTTCAAAAGGTTCATCAAACTTTAATCTTGATTACATTTCCACTAATTTTTTATCTTCTGTCTTTCCACTCAGGTACCTTCCAATACCAGGTCCTCAAACTACTGCTTCTGAAACAAATAATTCTTAGACACTAGGGGCACAGATGGATTATAAGCAATTTGTACTTGAAGTGGAGGCACTAATACTGTCAATGAACCCATTTGTCTTTTTTTGCCCTTCCACTACTTCTGCAAAGCACTCAACCAAATACCTTGTCTCCAGTCCTGACCTCTTTCAGAAATGCAGTGATGAAGTGCAGAGGTCATTTAACTGAAACAGCAGCATCAAAACCTTTAAATATGCACTGACTTTCATAAGGAAACAAGCTAGCAAGTTACTTTGCAGAAAATAACAATGAAAAAGAAGCAGCCTGTTTCTCACATGCATGTTTTAATGGTGGCTGTGTGACTAATTTCCTTTTAAAGCACTCTCTGATTGTTTCCAGAGGGATGAAGGAACTATACTGCAAGTTGGAAAATGAGCAAACAGTAGTACTAATTTCCCAGTTGTATCCAGTTGATACAACTAAATTTGTTTATCTGAGACTGCAAAAGCAGGACAGATCAAAGTGACGTGTAAAGACCAGAGTTCAAATCTCAGCCTTTGAACGACCTCTATGGGCTGTTTCATTTCTCCTCATTTGCAACAAAGGAAGTTCTAACCCTTACCAGCGTTAAGACATAGCAGTAACTGTGAGACTGCTCTGCCAAACAAATGTACTCTAAATATCTGCTATTTAATGAACACTAGTTGCTTTCTGCTTTGGAATCTGAAATCTAATTATCTATCTGAAGTAAAACTCCAAAGCTCTGTATTTGCCGGTACCTTTACCAGAAGAACACAAATTAGGACTTGAGAATTGGGATGCCAACACCTTTTCACAATCCCAGAACTGACTTCCAAATGTTCAAGTACTGCCTGCACTGCGCCAGTGACAGAAGTGAGACATGCTAATACATCCGCACTGCTCAGATTTTACTGTGGATAGCATCAGTTCTAAACACAGAATTACTTCTTGTATTTTCACAGTCAACAAATCACATATTCTCTATATCCAAGGAATAATTAATGCCTCTAGTCATTCTTACTTATTAAAAATTGTGATTTTTTTTCTGCCAACTTTTTCAAGGTTATTAATCAGATGACTTCTAAGTGGGTTTTTGTGCCACTTATTCTTTCCCTCATTTTTCACTTCTGCTCCTGTCTGACAGCTTTACAGAAGAGCAGTTATCAGCAGATCCACAGCAGCAGCATTGTGACTATTAAAAATGCTACAGTTCAGAGCAATGTTTTTAATTATTCACCAAAGGCATGCTTAAACTGGGCTTACCACTCAGCTATTTTTACATAGCTTCCTTCATTTCAAATGAAGGTTTGATAAAACGTTTTAGTCACAGTTCCAGGATATTCTGCATTTTTAAATTAAAGATATTTTCTTCCCACATCCTCTATAGGCCTATTAGCAATTCAATTCTTAATATTCCTACAGTAACCAATATTCTCTGTTTATAATACTCAATAGTATCTGCAGATGTTTCTTATGTTCATCAGAGCACAGTGCATGAAATTTATGTGTTAATGTCTACTGGTATCTTCCTGGAGAGAATTCACTGTCTAAGGTGATTCTGCAAAGTATCTGGTTCCCATACATTCAAGACTGCAAATCATCTTGGTTTTGGACAAAAGTAACACAAAATACTAGGACTGTATTCTCTATTTGGAGAATAACTGTCTTAACTCCACCAATCTCAAGCTAACTTGAGATTTAAAATTTAAATCTCAAGTTTAAGAACTTGTAATTAACACTAAATCACTAAGCAGTATTGGGCTTTTTTTTCAAATCCAGGATCAATGAATAACATCAAAAACTTGTAGAGATCTAAGCCTTGTTTTTACATAGCATTTGTCTGCCTGAAGTAGAAGTCCAATTCTGCTTTGAGACACAAGATTTGGGGAAGTTAAAAACAGCAGAACAATACTAACTGCATCTTATAAGAAGCCATTTGTTTCAGCTGTTCTTAGCAGTGAGGTAAAGATAAATAACCCACTTTTTTCATTTCCTAAATGTTCCAGAGGATATTTGTAGCTGTGTCTTTGGCACTTTGACCATGCATTTTAAATGTTGCAGTGACAAGGGTGGATGAACAGGAATGATGTATGGTCAACTAACAGATGGATAATGCCACCATTTTCCATCTCAAAAACTGAATCCAACATAATTAAAGTTTCTTTTTAATATATTTTTTCCCCTCTCCAATACTCACTACCTTCAGTTTCCCCAACTATCATCATTTCTGCCAATATACAATTGGCAGTATTTATCAAAAAGGACATTCTCAAATAAAAACAGCTTTAGAATGTAAGTACATAGTCTACAGCCTACAGAGCTCACTTCCACTGCCTTGGCCAGGCTGAGCTTTCCATGTAAACAGTGGTCCCCTGTCAGTCACTGAGTCCTGTGCACTGACTGCTGTGTTTCTGTTGCTAAAAATTGTTTATCATGAAACGTTAAATGAGAGCAGCATTGCCCTGGAAATTTGCAAAGCAGCTATTCAAGAGGGAAGGGGACAGACTTTCTTGGCTCCACATTTGGTCACTTTTAACCTTTCTTTGTTTGATTTATTGAATCTCTGTCTTTTCTACAGGCACTCTGTAAACAGAGTGCCTGTAGAAAATATATCATTCAAAAATATGAGTGTTTTTTCCAGAATGACCTGTGGAAGTACTATCATTTATGTGGTATTATTATTCCTGTGAACAGAGATGTCAAGAAAATTACCATGAGCAATGTTCCCACTAGACAAAGTGTTTTCCTCACAGTCAACTCAGCTCTTTGTATTTCTCACCCTCATTGAGTATGACAACCCTGGATATTCAGAGGTGCACTAAGGGTAAAGGGTAAGTCTCCTGTCCCACATACACACATTATACTCATGAAAGATTCAGTAGGCATTCCCTTAAAACACTTGCAATCCCATGGCACTACAAATGGCTCTGAATCTAGCAGTTGTCTCCCAGATGCTTTCCCATATTGTCCAAATAACTTTAACCACTGATGCTCTCAAGCATGTCAAGGGTAGTTCTGATGAATGCATTTGAAGCAATTAGCTGTTATGCCCACTAACAATTGTGATTTTTGTGTCTGCTTTTAACAGCAGACAGTATTTCCAAATGTTATTCTTGACAGTGGTCTTAATTTTCTGAATGTAATTTTTCAAAATTCCAGAAATCTGGCATTCTTAAAGGGGAATGCAGGCACATAGATGTGAATTTTATACATGATTACCTCATTCTGTAGAATGTGGACTACCATTGAGATGGGCTCACAATTTAAAAATCTCAAGGCCATTTCAGAACCTTGAGAGATTAGGCCCTTGGGAGACAGATAGCCTGATATAGTGATGGTAGCATGAAAACCAAAAAGTCAGTTCTAAACAAAAGTGATTTGGTGTATATGGAGAAAGCACCTTGCTAAACAGCCATCCTGGCAATTCCAAATGGATCAATCTTTACTTCACTAGCAGACTTCCTTTGCCATCTTGTTCTAACATCAAGATAAGCTACTCTGCATGACATCTATCATGTGAGTTTATACCAGGATAGGTCAACTGTGATGACAACTGTACATCCACAAAATGGAGAATCCTCAGTTGCTAACAGAACAGTGTAGGTGTCAAGTTATTACTGTCTCAGCCTGCTCCCTGTTTGCTTAAATATGCGAAACCCACAGTGTTTTCTAGCCAAAGGTGAATGTGCTTCCCATAACTACAACAGGGATAAAGCACAGACTTAAGAAGTAGGAACTGCTCCAAGCAAACATATCAAGGAGCCATGGCAAAAGCTCAGACACACGAAAAAAAAGAGGAAACTTTGAGTAAAAAACAAACCAAAGTAAATCTAGAATTGTCAAAATGCTGCTTTGGGTTAACTAAAGCCTTTTCCAATCTAAATAACTCAAAATGCTGCTTTGGGTTAACGAAAGCCTTTTCCAACCTAAATAACTCTATGACCCTCTAAAGTGATAGGATTTTTTTTTAAAGCAGCAGTGATTTAAAGTAGCATGTTTTTCCATCAATATATTTCTTTTGGTTAGACATGCACCAGGCAGAATCTACAAACTTTTACACCTGATAAGAGCTGGGACAAAGACCTATAGGACTGCAGGAAAGCAGGAACTCATCATCACTACTAGAACCTCTCCCTCCTGTGAGGGAAGTGCAGGCTGAGGTACTACATGCTGCATTTCCACATGCAAAATCTATGGCTAGAAAATGCTTTTCAACATTTGAATTTCCACAACAGTAAGAATGGAAACATTCAGAGAGCTGGAGTACCTCTTCTATGAAGACAGGAGTTGAGATTGTTCAGCCTGAAGGAGGGAAGGCTCCAGGAAAACCTTATTGCAGCCTTTCAATACCTTAGTGTGGGCTGCAAGAAATCTGGAGAGGGACTTCTTACAAGGACATGTAGTGATAGGACAAGGGGCATGGCTTTAAGCTGACAGAAAGAAGATTTAGATTAGACATTAGGAAGAAGTTCTTCCCTGCGAGGGTGGTGAGGCACTAGGACAGGTTGCCCAAAGAAGCTGTGGGTGCCCCATCCCAGGCAGTGCTTAAGGCCAGATTGGACAGGGCTTTGAGCAACCTGATCTAGTGGAACTCCCATGGCAGGGGAGTTGGAACTAGATGATCTTTAAGGTCCCTTTCAACTCAAACCAGTCTATGATCCTATGATGATTCTATGATTACTTCCAGTTAACTCCTCCATGCAGAAGTTCAATTTCTTATCAAAAAGCAAAACTACTTTTTTTTCCAGCAGCCCAAAACCTAAACTTGCTGCCTTAGGCCACTAGAGGATGTCATTTTCAGAATTAAAATTATGAGGATTTCTCTTTTTTCTGATAAGAAATAGAAAGCCTTTCAGACAGACCTATCCTCTAAATGTAAATAAGACAATTAGTTATAAAACCTTTTTTTGTCTTAAGAATGTATTTTCTCCTTTTATCAGCTAAGCCAGTGCTCCAGCATATTGTAAGCAAGAAGATTATTTCCTGCCTTGCTAATACTAAAGCAGCCTTTAGACGCACAGCATGAAAACACCTCCATTAAGCAGTTTATCTGGAGAAGAAATATAAGCCTATTGGCCAGAATTTTCTGCAGACCTCCCATCATTTTCAGACATTTCAGGGTTTGTAAATCCAAGCCTACCAATGAAAAACAGTCTGTTTTCTAAACTTAAAAAAAATATATTAATACGTTGAAGAGCAGGCCTTTCTGGCATAGATCCTCATAGTTTTCTGCCTGAGAGACAGCGCTGATTCTTGACGGATAGTCATTCTTAAAACATTCCTAAACATAAGCATTCCTAAAATATACCTAAAGCACAAGTCATATGGTGACCTTCAAGCAATCAGGACAGCAAGGCACTGGATGAAGAAAGCCAGCAGACAGCCAAGATGGTGAAAATGCACCCCTGAGAAGACAATCACTTGTCATGCAAGAAGCAGCCAGTAGCCACAGCCCACAAAAAAACTGAGCACTGTGAAATGCCTCAGGACCTTGAAGTGAAATGTTTCACATCCAGAAGGGTTTCTCCTGGTGTAACTCAAGGCAGTGGGCAGCAGACAAAGCTTTTCAAGAACCTGGGCATAGGTCATTCCTGAAAACTAATATGCCAATTATGATGTCTCCACACATAAACTCCATTTACTCACATACAAACAGATTTTGCATTAAAAATCTTTTTCGCTTTCTCTCTTTGTGTAGGAGGGGTTATTTGTTTTTTCTAATTCTGTAAATTCTAAGGGCAGGTATCTTGGCTGAATCATGGCCTCTGTCCCTACACGCTTTTCTGTTCTCAGAACCTCTTTTTATAGATGTTTTTATCATGTTTTGAATAATTTCTGTTCCTTCTCCACCAATCCACATTTCCCTTTTCCATTCAAGCCCTTACAGATCTGACTAGTTTGTGTTTTGCCTTCTGCATTTCTTTTTTAAGAGCCTGTTACAGCCATCCATTTTTATACAGTCAATTTCTCTGGGGATTTTCCCATGCTCATACCAAAGGAAGCCAAATATAATCTTTGGATTTGTTACACAAACAGGCTCTGAAAACCTGCAATTTCTATTAGCTTCAATAAGAAATAAGCCTGTTTAACAGCTCAGGTTTTCAGATCCTTATTGCTTTAAAAAGATTCTTATCAGTGGAATCCTAAATGCATACAAGGGGAATGTAATCCTATAAAATCTGACCATTCTCAGCTCAGATGCAATTTGCAATATGAAAACGTCATGAACAAAAGGCAGTTGTTTAAAAAAAAAAAACAAGCCGGTAATCTGAGAGTGCTGTGTTAAAATTCATCACCTACACTGGTTTCCTTTTTGTGAATCCTTAAGCATGCAGTTCTCCAGTGCTCTTTCTATTTACTGTGTCTCAACTTCATTCATTGTTTATCAAGTGCCTACAGTTCAGATCCCTTTTGGTGAAATTTTTGCAACCCTGTGCTGCTGTTTATCTTAGCTATGATCTTTGCTTGAACAAATTTTCAAGTATCTTGTTCTCCTACTACACAAATTTTGATTATATAAAAATTTCCTTGGACTCTCAATAGCTTGTTTCTATGAAGAAATATTCACTTTACTATTAATTAAGCAAAAGCACACTAGCAGTTGCTTGAAACAAGTGGAAAACACACACTGGACCTTTCTGAATAGAATGTCCTTCCTTCTGAAAACGGAAATATCCAGAAGAAAACCAAAGGGCAGCTTCCCTGAAGGAAGCAATTTTGCATAGAAACATTTGCTTAGGTGTGAGACAGTACCATAGTTTTCAAAGGCCACAAATTATTGCATTCTGCCTTAGCTTTTTCCTGTACATATAAAGAGTGTTGTGGTTTAAGCTTAGTCGTAAATTAGAAAAGCATGTAGCCTGCTTGTTCCCCCCCACAACCTGTCTTTCCCCCCAACACACACACACACACACACTCCCAGAGGGATGGGGAGGAGAATCGAAAGAATGTAACTCCCACGGGTTGAGATAAGAACAGACCACTAACTAAGGTATAACACAAATCACTGCTGCTACCACCAATAATAATAATGATAAGGGAAATAACAAGGGAAAATACAATCACCACTCACCAATCGAGCAAAGGGAGCTAGCTCTTCCGGGTATCTCCCAGTTCACATCCTGGACATGACGTGCTATGGTATGGAATACCTCTTTGGCTAGTTTGGGTCA
>WYDI02024467.1:0-25888 GCA_009867235.2 Psittacus erithacus | reverse complement strand
GCAGTGTTCAAGGCCAGGCTGGACACAGGGGCTTGGAGCAAGCTGCTCTAGTGAAAGGTGTCCCTGCCTGTGGCAGGCTTTGGAGCTGGATGATCTTAAGGTCCTTTCCAGCCCAAACCATTCTATGATTCTATGTTGTAAAGGTCCATAGGTTTTGCTCTCAGATAGAAGTAGCCTGGAGTACTGCTAGTATTTGTTGGTTTGTTTGTTTTTTTTAAAAGAAGTGAATGCAAAGGAGTTATTGAAATGAGGTGGGCTGGGTGGCTTGGGTAAGCTCATTCTTACTGAGGATGACAAGGAATGCGTTGGATTTGGGCAGTCTGGAAGTTGACTTGTTTATATCCTCAGCCTTGTGTTTGTGTTGTTCTTACTGGATTTTCCCTTTGTGTCAAAAATTGTTCATTTAATTTGTAAGGGCAGGGAAATTTCAAATTTAATCTAGGCAGCTTACAGAACAAGTTTGTCTGAGCTGTTAATGAAGCACTTATGCCCTTGAACAGGTAATAGCTTGATGTGGATGTAATTACTATTTTTTCCCCCACCTTGAATATTAGGTCAAAATGGACTCTGGTTTCTTTCTAATTTAATGAAGCCAATAGTGAAGTGGGAACGTGCAGTTGCATGTCTTCCTCCTGAGCTACAAAAGGCTTTCAAATAAGGACATTAAGTTTGAAATTAAGCTTAATTTCAGTCTTTCTGAATGTTAATATAATTGGGCATGGTTGGGTAGTGGGGGTTAGTTGGGCAAAGCTAGAAAACATAACTCATTCAGCTGACCAAATCTTCATCAAGTTGCATTTAAAGTTTGCAACTAGTGAATCCCCCCCCATCTGCACCTCCTTTTTGCTGTCACTCTGTTAATTCTGATGCTGGGTTACCCAAGAGACCAAGTTATTCCTCAGAAGAAGGGCACTTGGTGACCTTGGTGCGCTGTGGCTTCAGGCCTTTGTGACTTTGATTCAGAGGAAGCAGCAATGGCTTTGGGAAGAGAGAGAAAGCTGTCTGTCACTGTAAGAGTGCAGATGTTAGCTTCCTACAGAGAAGTTTGTGCAGGACTTTGGGGGTATCTGCTGCCTACTGTGTTTCCCTATAGCCTAACAAGCAAACCTGGGTTTGTTTTGGCTTTGTTTGGGTCTCTTACCTTTCTTACAAACTCCTCTCCAGAATGACTGTGATGCAGAACGTGGCAAATGCCGCGTTCCGGAGTAGCTGCTTTGCAGCACTGGGAGGAATGAATCTTGTATGTAGTGTACATATTTTCACAGACATTAAGCAGTTTAGATGAAAGGTGTTATGACTACCAGATATTATCATTTTATGAGCAGGATGTCATTATTAGATTGGAACTGATAAATGGGTGCCAAATTTTGTGCTTGGTGAGGCTGCTTCTGGAGAGAGGCACATAGTGTGCTTACTCCTACAGTAAAGCTCTTTTTTTCCCTTAATTTTAACTAAATGATCAGCAGTTCTGGTACACAGAATCTGGCCTAAAATTGAGCAGATTTATTTGGGGTTGCCTATGAACGCTGTGAGAGTTTAAGCCAGATTTACAGAATATAGTCACTGATGATTCATGTTGAGATGATGTTTTTCTTCCCTGTAATGGAACATATGGGACCACATAGCATATGGTGCTGCTGAAAATTGTTAAACGCAGAGCACTGATTTATTACACAGCAAAAAGAGTTTGGATTTTCAGTCTAACACCGAGCAGAAAGCTTTGTAAACAGCTCTGGCTGCTGCTGTGTGGTGGATGCGCTCCTGTGTGCTAGTGGTAAATCTGCAAAGAATTCCTTTAAGTACATTAAATTGAGGTTCTTCCAAAAGTTGTGGATGTGCCCATTGCACTGGAGTGAGTGTGGGGACTCACTGGATGTTTCATTAAACATCTAGGTGGGGGTTTTTGTCTTTACAGGACTTCTGGAGGGGGTTTTGTGGTGAGGCAGGTGAAGGAAGAAAACTTACACCTTGATCATCCAGTGTACAAGGGAAGGCAGTAAAGTGCAGGTACAGAGAGCATAAATTCCAGTCATCTATTTCCTTGTGCTCTCCTGTGTTTCTTAACTATTCATCTTTTAGATGATGATAGTCTCTTCTCCTGTGGCTTTGTAGATCTTACTGAAGCTCACAGGTGCTGTGGTAATATAGATAATAAACAGTTGTTCATAAGAGTACATTGAGTAAGCTTTATCAGAAAGGGTTTAAGCAACAACAGGAACCTTCATTTAAATATTAGAATGGTGTTTGTCTCTTTTTTTTCTAGTAAAAACTTGACTGCAGTTTATTTGTGAATAGTAAAGCACTGGTTAAAACGGGTTTATGCCAAATTTGATGATACTTTTCTTTCTCTTTAGGCCAAAGATACGTAATAGCTGTAAGAAAGTATGGAAATCCTCTCTTAACTTTCAGGTTTTGCATAAAAATCAGATGAGTCTTACTTACTTCTTGGTTTGTGACAATCTGCCTTTCAGTTCAGGATTTCTGGTGTGATTCTTAGTGCTGCTTTTGACTGGTTCAAGTAAAGTTTATGCTGTGTCCTTAAGGAAAAAAATATGTGACAGCATGAAAACGTGCTGTTATTTAATAAAAGGAAGTAGTATCTATTGCTGAGGGAATTAACTAATGACCTCTTGTTGCCATCGCCTTCAGGATCTTAGATCCTCCCTTTGCTTGCCTCATTCTTAGTCATAGATTGGAAAAGGAAAACAGGGTTTTTTTTTCTCTCCCCTCCCAACTCTTGAGCAGTTTCTCAACTTCTGATGAACTGATCATTACCTAGAGCAGGCAAGTGAACTGAAATCAAGAAAACCCTCCCTTTCCACTTGCAGAACATCTTAGTCTCAAATGAATTTGAACTTATTTTTAATCTGAACATTGGTTGTCGTGTCAGTTTTAACTCCAAGCTTCTTTCAAAAGAAGGGGGGGGGAAACGTTTCTTATCTGGCAAGTGTGCGAGTGGCAGAGCAGATAAGATAATGGAGCCCTAAATGTGAGCTGGGATGGAAACAGTCTCTGTTAACAGGTCTCATCCGCTTTGCCCCAGTCAGGCGGTGTTGTACTGCATACTAATGCAACCAGTTTTGGCATCCTGGGGAGAGTGCACTGAGTTTTCACTCTGCTGCTTCTGCATGAAAAGACCTGATCCTGAAGTGGGAAAGCCTCATGTTTTCATACCCAGGAGTTTTTGATCATTTGGGAAGCAGCCAGCCAAAACCAGGATGGTTTTATGTACCCATAAAAAACCTTGAACCGCATTTTGCTCCTCCAGTAAGGAACAGAAATAAAAGAAACATTCCAGCTCCTTGTTCTATTCAGGCAGCTGTTTCTCAATTTCTTGTGTGCATTTCTGTGTGGTGTCTTTTCTGTGTGGAGGATCCCCTTGGAAGATAACAAGCTTTCCATTTCCAGCTCTTCCCAGAGACCAAAAGATCCTGTTACACTTGTAAAGGTCGTGTGTTTCGGCACTTCGGTTAACAGCCCAAGGTAGGTGGGAAGTAGTAACGCAGGTATCTAAAACCAGAATAAATAACTACTGGAATTACTTTTTTAACCTCAAAAGGTCTTATTTAACTTTTACTCTGCTCTTACAGTTTTCTGTGTTGTATTTTAGGGGGTTGCCTTGACAGAAAAAAAGGAATTTCAAATGAAGTTAGACTCTTACAGAAGGACAGGAGAGGCTTTTTTTTGTCACAAAATCAGTATTGGGCTTAGTATTTTGCTGCAGAAAATGTAGTCAAGGAGTTAGCCCTGCTGCAGGTGTTGGAAGCTGTAATGCGGAAAAGAACCTGCTTCTTTTTAGCACTGTATTAATATGAAATAAATCAAAATACATTGAACTCATGCATTCGAGAGCAGGAGAAATTGCAAGAAAACGTGTGATAGCCAACAGCAGCAGTTCAGATCATAAAGGCTGGCTAAAATGCTCCAAAAATCAAGGTCTGTTGGGGACTTTTTCTGTGTTTCGTGTTCCCAGCTGCATGTTACAGTGAGATTTCTGCCAGGCTGCCTATGATAATTTAGCACCTCAGAATAAAGTAGCAGCAAGTTGCTGACTAAGGCTTGGTTCTCTTTCCTGATACCTATTTCAGAACAGCGTTGTTCATATTTTTGAGCAGTCTTCCCTCTTTCTTGATGTGTTGAGCCCAAACCAGCCAGAGGTGGTCAGATGAGGTTGTGGTCTGATCTGTTACACAGTTTGGATCAGCTTCAGGCTCTGGAGACATCTGGAGAGGCAGAGGGACATGAACCTTGGACTAGTGACGTGTAAGCTGGTGACTGGAGCCCCAGGCTACCAGTGCAGCTCTGCTGGTGTTTAAGGTCGACTCCTTGCAAATATTTCAGGCAGGCTTATATTCAAATGCTATTTATAAGACCAGACTAATTTCTTTCTTCATAATGATGGCCTTTTGGCTGATGACGGGGCTGGAATCTAGAAGATCTGGATTCTGCATGGCACTAGTCAGCTGGGTATCCACAGGGAAGTCGTTTGCTAGCTTTTGCCTCAGTTTTTTATCTCTATTTAAATGAAAGGAGGAAGAAAAAAAAGGGTTGAGTAATCCCTGCCCCACAAGGCTGTGAGAGCACAGTTAGTAGCCTCATGCTGCGAGATCTTTGGAAAACACTGTAGGAATGTTCAAGGGACTTATTATGGTTAAGGCCCTCGCAATGAGAGAACTGGTTATGCCTGGGTTATTGTTAGACCATTCATTAAGGAGCTTTAATAGCTGCAGCTATGATAGGAGCTGTTCCTGGCTTCACCTGCAATTACCCTGGGTAGATACAGGCTGCTGCAGTACTGGAGCACAGTGCTCTGGAGCAGAACTGGAGCATCTGCATTCATGTTTGAGTCTGCCTTGAGCATTTCATTTCTGCTTCATGGCTGGGTTTGCATGCAGGTCATGCTGTGGCCTGAGTGAATTTTGGCAGTTTAGCAGCATGATGATTACTTATTCTGCCACTAGTGAGCCCTTAGCACCTTCTTGCCAAAAGAATAACTATATATTGAACTGAAATTTCCCTGTGCATCTGCCTGGCTCTTTTAATCTGCCCTGTTTGCACTTTGTAAATTGAACTAAACATTAAAATATAGTCGGCAAGAGAAATTTTAAGAGCACAGTATTAGAATCAGCTACATTGGAAAAGACCTTTAAGATCCTCAAGTCCAGCCTTTACCCCGGGACTCCAAATACACCGCAAAACCATGTGACTAAAGGTGCATTAAAAGGTGTAAAGCAAATGTTAAAAGCCTCTTAAGGTTTGGCGATGTTCAAGCTCAGGTTGTCTTTTGAGAAGCTGTGAGACTCCTCTGTGAATGCTGATGTTATAGTTGTTAAAACCTCATTTGATAGTTTGTTTATAGAGTATCTGTTAGAATTTGACCTCCTGGCCAGCAGTTAGGCAAGAAAAGGAGAAAAATCCCATTTTAGGAAAGCCACAGTCTGGATATCAGGGTTTTCCAAAACTAAACCTTGTCATTTGCAATGGTATCTCATTACACTTTAATGGCTCTCAAAACTCAGCAGTGCCATACTCCTGTACTTGAAAGTCAAGATACAGCCTTGACAAAGGAGGTCTAAATCCAGCCATTTTCATTTGCCTTTGGAGTTTCCTCTCTTCATGGTTGTATCAGTAAGTTGTTTTCTGTGTCTTGACTGAAAGAAAAACACAAACTCAGGTTCCTGTTTAAACACAGGGCTTGAGGAGGTGGGGATCAGGGGTTTGGGAGCATGGAGTCAGTTGTGAATGTGAATGAACATGGATTTTAAGCTGACTTAAACTCAGCTGTTGCTTTGGGCTCTCCTTCCTCCCACTGAGTTGGGTTGGCAGAAACCTTTGTGCTATCAAGAGTGTGATACAGGTGAGAAAACTGATCCAGCTGCAGAATAACTACCTGTATTAAAGGCAGAGGTCTGGGATAGGGACAGACAGGTAAGGAATGAGGATGGGGCTGGAAGGTAGAAGCTTCCCCCTGGGGAAGTAGGGGCAGCACTGCTAAATTACACTGTGAGTAGTCTTTCTTACAAAAATAAAGCACTATCACAAAACCCACTGTGGAGTTTAATGAGTAAACTGGCAAGTTTCACTTTCTGTTTCCTGTGCCCTAGTTGGGTCTAGCAGCACTTGTGTCTTCCCCTGCAGTCTGGAGCCCAAGATGACGTGAATCACAATTAAAACATCTCCTTTCTCTGTGTTTTACCTTATTTTCTAACCATTTTTTTAGGGAACCTGAGTTTGGTGCTTTTCATTCTTTGCGCATGATTTTACTTTAAAATGGGTCTGTGTTTAGATATGTTTTACAAACAAGGAAAGGCTTTGTGAGAGGCTGATGTATTTTGCTGTGTGTTAGTTGTCCAGTGTTTTTTATAGCCCACATATAACGATATCCCTGCCTTAAGAAGTGGGAGAAACCCTGAAACAGAATGCTTGTCTCATAGGCATCGAGAATACTGACTGGAAGGTGATGCCATGTAAGCAAATGGGTGTTGCCAGACACAAAGGTTTATCCTACCCAGATATGCAGTTGTAAAATGTCTGCTTCTGGCACCCTATGACAGGAATCATGTGAGGGTGAAAAGTTATTTCTTAAGTCCTATTTATTCTTGAGGTGTGAGAATTACTTGCAGTATATAACCAAGAACCTACAATTAGACTGGGAAGCACCAATGCATGTTAATTTTCTTCAAATGGACTGTTTCATTAATGGAAATGAGGAAAGTTTCTGTGTGCTTGCTTTCTTTTAGGCAGATCTTTAGTTGAGGCGAGCAGTACAGCGCCACAGAAACCTTCCCGAGCACTGCTGAGCTTCCAGAGCCATCCAGGGGATTGGTGGCGAATGTGTAAAGAACAAACCATGATGATGGCTTCTGGTGGAAGGGCCTCCCCATCCAAAAGGCATTTGCAGCTGCTGTCAGTGAAGTTGTGGGTAAAAGTCTCAAGGGTGCATAGAGAGGAAGTCAAAGAACTTTCATATTCATGATCTCTGTCTTCCTGGTTGCCTTAAACAAAAAGGACAGCTTCATTTGTGCCATCATTCATAAGTTAAGAACTCTTGTGAAGCTCAGCTGAGTGTCTGGATGAAATTCCCTGTGCAGGATGAAACTCGGAAGCTCTGTGGGAGCTGGTGGAGAGTGTGGATGTGAAGAGGTATCTTCATCTTGGCTGCCTGGCAGGAGGAACTTCCTTGTGCTGAGGTCGCAGAACCACAAATGTTTGCTGGTACTATTAGTAGAAGGGGGATGGAGGGTGGAATCTACCTCCACCCAGCTGAGGTCTGACTTGAGAGGGCTGTGCAAAGCTCAGGATGACCTAATGAAACGGATGGCAGTCACAGGGGGTCTGTCCTGGTTGGAACAACAAGCAGGAAGAGTGGTGGTTGGTTTGTTTTTTAAAACCCTGGATTTTTGCACTTTGGTGGTTAACTGGTGCCCACTGCATGCAGTAAGGAAGGTTTTGGTTACTGGTTGGGTATGTGGCACACCCTGCCCAGGCTGCTGGGCCCCAGGGGACTGTGTTCTCTCTGGAGGTGGGTTAACATGAGCTGTGTGACCTGGAGCCATCTCAGTGGGTTTCCAGTTGCTCTTTTTAGTGTCAGGGTATCAGTGGAGTGCAAAATCTTTTGAATAACTGTCGTGTGATTTATTCTGTCTTAGGGGGAAGCTGTATCTGACGTAGAGGGGGGGTTATATTCATGTATTGGTGTGTGCTGCCCCTTTGTTAGGACAGCTCAGAGGTGAGCACTGCCTTTTTACTGGAAGCTTCCAAAGATTTTGGAGGGTCTTTGCTGCTTTGGTATATCCCTCTTATGTCCAGAACCACCTTTTGAATGGGACACCAGCACAAGTGAGTTTTACTTTTGTATTTTCCTAGGTTTCCTATGCTTTTTTTCTCCTTCACCCACTATCCCTATCCTCCTTCATGCTTCATGCTCAAAAACAAAGATCAAATACACCTCAAATGTTCTCCTTAAAAGGCTGCATGTTTGGAGAGGGTTGATCCCTGTGTGATGAACGTGCTGATGTTCTGCAGTGAGGTTTAATGACACATCTGGGTGGAGAGAGCAGACCTCAGAAATGAAAATTGCTTTTCTATTTTATAAGCAGTCAGGACACTTTGGCCTGAAAAGCAAAATGGAAGTGGAGTAAATTAATTGTCTTTTTTTTTTGTTTTCTTTTAACCACTTGTACCAGGAGCTTATTTTATGTAATTACTGGGGTGTGACTTTAAATCCTGGGCAGGACTTTGTGGCTTGTTTAACATCAAGTGCAGCATCTGATGTTGCAATGAAGAAGGAAGTGAGTGTGTGTGTGTGTGTGCTTGGGGAGGGGGACAAAGCAGCACTTCTCCCTTGTTGCATAAGGTGGGAATTGCAGCTGCCTGGTTATTTTTAGCTCCCAATTATCTCATTGTCAATGTGAATCTTCTTGTCTTTTTTCTTCCTTTTTAATCAGAATATTTGGTAAGTGGAGTTGTTGGTTATTGCTCTGAAGACTCTTTTTCATACGAAGATGCACTACACGTCGATAACTTCTTCACCCCAATTTAATTCATTACGCACCTAGGTCTTTTGAAAGCCCAAGAGCTGCAGGACTGTGTGTGATGCATTTCACAAGTATCTGTTTGCTGCTGAGTTTTTACAGCTGTGTATCCATAGCTTAGAATTTAAGCAGAGTAGGGATTGTAAGGAAAGGGGAGACCTTGTGGGTCTTATAGCTGGAGAAACAGGAGCTTCATTCAAGGAAAAGAAGTAAAATTAATGGATGGTTTTGATTATTTTTATCCATTTTGATTGTTTATTATCCATTTTGATTAATGGATCTTAGTGATTTTTCTCCCCCCTTGCAAAAACATGCAACAGTATGTTGTTCATAAGGACGTTTTCATGGGTAGGAGGGAGAGGCAAAAGATACCATCAGTTTCCATCAGCATGTTTTCCAGTCACTGGCTGTAGTAGTGATTCGGTTTTGTTCAGTGGCTCATCCTGAAGAGGCACATACAGAATGCTTCCATTTTAAGCTCCAGCACATAAAGTCTGTGGATTTTTGCTGCAGTGAGTGAGCTTTCCCTCCTGGGATCGGGTTTGCTGCACTGGCCTGAGCTCTCCATCCTCTGAAAGCTCTTGGTGCGCTATCAGAACACTGAGGAAAGAAACTCTTCTGACCATTTAGCTTCAGGGCTGCTGATCTGAAAATGTGCTGTTTAACAAGTTTTCCTGGCTCCCTGCCTCTTCCCCCCATGTTAGATGCTACCAAAATTCAGCATTCCCTAAGTGAAGTGTGCAGCATTAGTAGTGTCTATTCCAAGCTTGCTTAAAGAAAGCAAGGGAAGTTTTTCATAACTGGAAACCCTCTGCCTGCCACAGTAAGTACCATGAGTAGTGCACGTATGTGTGTTTCTGTACCAGGTTGTATCCTTCAGTCTGTGGTGGGCTCATGATGTTGGCTCCTGGTATTTGGATAGGCCCAGCTGTGTTGATGCTGCTTGTGAGGAATAGCTGTGAAACCAGCAGCACCCTTCTGAAAGGCTTGTGAGCAGCATTGGGAGTTCCTGTCTGTATCTGCTGCCCTGTCACAACAGCTCTTAAATGCAGCAGTGATCAGAGGAGGTGAAAGCTTTCTGTGTGCAGGGGAAGGTACTCTGCTATAGTTTTGGGTGTGAAGGAGCAGAGGTAGATATGACTCATGGTAACCTTTAATAGACAGCGTGGTGCTGATGTGACAGTGAAATGCTGCCATATTATCATAGAATGGTTCGGGTTTGAAAGGACCTTAAGGTCATCCAGTTCCAACCCCCTGCCATGGACAATGGGGTACCATTTCCATCCTTATTTACTCTTACTGTGTTTTGGGATTACTTTAATGCTGCGTTAAGCTATCTCATGCTGTCTGGTTGTGAAAGTCTGAACACTGATAGTCTGGAGCAGGGTTTCTTCTCTCAGCTGAACAGGTCCATTCTAGATATTGTCTTTTCGTCTGTGTCAGTCTTGCTGGTTCTGCTGCTCTCACTGTCTTTGTCTTTCCTCCAAGGTCATTTCATTCCCTGGGCTTATGTGAGGCTCCATCAACCTCTGCAAATATGTTTGTGATGGCTCTTTTGTGTCTTTGTGAAGAAATTGCACTGAAATCTAGTGTCGGATAGCAAATGAGAGAGACCTGATGGGGAATGCTTTCAATTACTGGTTGCATAAACCAGCTCTGGAAGGAAGTGCAGGGCCAGGAGGCATTTCCAGGCCAGTAAGTGCAGGAGTGTATGGAACAGTAGCTAAATTCCTAAACTGTAGCAATCCCAGAATCTTTATATAGTAGTCTGGGCATATTCCACTGTTTTCAGAAGCAGCGTTAGAATTTCATCCTCCCTCCTTAATTCTGTGCCAAATGATGCATTTACTGAATTGAATCAGAAACCTCTGGTGGCTCAAGTGGGAATCTTGAACCCATGTATAGGACTGACACATTTATCTGCTGAAGTGTGTAACTTACAGCAGGTAGTTCAGCAGCTCTGCTGCCTGCCTTGGGACTGACTTAAGCCCTGGTCCCAACCCCTCAAAGCTTCCAAAGACAACTGCACAGCAGAGAACAAACCAAGTTTTGCTGTGCAATATGTGTGAATAACTTCTGAGCATTGCTGGCCTGTAATTAATTTTATGATGTGTTTTGATTTGCTGTCACAAATGTGCTTCAGATGATTTCAATGGCCTTTCCTTTTTGTGCTGCTCATCTTGTTCCTCATCCTTAAAGTCTTTGTGCTCTGTCTGTCCCTGTTTTGGAAGACAGAACAGCCTTTTGAAGGACGCTGTGGTTTCTGTGTAGCCTTTAGACTCTACCAGGTTTGTTTAGCATTTGTCTTGGGTTACCCTTTGAGATTTCCACTGCATTTGGTGTTTGTTTTGGCTGTTCATTTATCTCACTTTTTTATAAGTCCTGTTTTTTGGTGATGAATGATAAGGATGGGAGGATTAGGATGTCCCTGGAGCCTCAACTTGGAGTGCTGCACTTCAAGGTGCAGGCTTGGATTCTTTTTCCCTTAGGCTTTGTGTTGAATGTATGATTGAAAGGACTAAAATGCAATGATAGAAATGAAATAAACGGTTAAATGTCTTATTTAGATGTGAAGTGGCATTGCTGCTTGAACTTCCCTTAGAGCTTCAGGGTATTGGCCCATCTTTGGTGACAAAATCCTCATAGTTCTGCTCCTGGTAGTGGTGGGGCTTCCTCTGCTTGGCTCATTTATGAGCTTTTAAGCTTGACACTGACATTTCAGTTACAGGTTTGAAACTATTTTACACCCTGCAGATATAAACATCCCTGGTTGTGTTTACAGTGTAGTGGTTGGTTGATAAATGCACCTATGGTGAGCTGTGGGGCGATTGCCTGCTGTGTTATTCGTAACATGCCATGGAAATGCTTCTGTCTTCCTGAGTAACACTCGTGCAGCAATAATGTACATGAAGTGTTTCTTAAAACACTTTTAAAATGCCAATGCTCATATTCAGCTGTTGACCAGAGTGAGGAGTGATGCAGTGCTGAGAGTTAGTGGCCTTTGAATTGAAGGATTCACGCAGATGCACTGGTTTTTGAAGAGCATTTTGAAGCTACATGTTCTGCGTGTGGATAATAGTGTGCCTGAATTGTACTCTGTGGAGAAGACCAGCTTAAATCTACTTACTCATGCAATAGCAGCACAGGTAAAATCTTTGGCTCCTCCTTTTATCCAGACAAAGTGAATATAGAGCTGCAGTGTAGGATTCCTGATGCCTGTTGGTGTCATTTACCCTAGACTTACTGAGCTCTTCCTGCATCCTGAAGGAGCCCCTCAGGGATGCTGTGCAGTGTGAGTGCTGTCAGCTGGAAATTACATTGGAGCAACCACATCACTAAATGGATTCTGCAGAGGTTCTTCAGGTGGAACTTCTGTTGGTGACTGACATCAATGTTACTGCTTGGAGGTAATGCCCAACCTCAGACCTTCTTGGTTCCAGAAAACCAGTTCTGGTGAATGAGGGGAGCCTCCATAATTGTGCTTACAGTATAGATACTTCTTGTACCAATACCAACTCTTCTGCCTGCAGTTGAGGCTGGCATTTTGGCAAGCAGGTTTCCTGGAACAGCCACCTGTGAGCTCTGCTTCAGACTCCCAGAGATCTATTTGGCAGATCTTGGTTTTGTTCTGGTTTGTGTTTCAGTAGTGTTTCCTGTAGCATAACTTACAATACGTTAGGGCAGGTTTTTGCCTCCCCATCTCATGTGCTTTCCTGTTGCTTTCGGGAATTTGGATTTGTGGGATAGTTTTGCAAAACAGGAGGGACCTGGGTTTTGAATGGATTTACATATGTAAAAGTTTTGGTTATAATACCGAGATTTTGTGTCTTCATCTTGTCTCTGTAGTGCTAATTACAGCTAGAAACAAGATCCTGGATAAACTAATATGTTTGTATTGATACCTTTTCATTCTGCTTTGATACTGAATGAGGGCCGCTCTGCAAGTGAAGGCCATGTGATGTCTGAAAAGGGGAGAAATACTGATCCAATTGATACTCCTTAAGAACTCAACTCAGCTATGGATTGCTGCAGTTCAGGGCTGTGCCTTTGTTACTACCAACTGTAGTCATCTGGCACATCAGCACAAACCCTTAGTAAACATTTGTAAAGAATTCCAGCTACTTTATATCAGGTTAAACCCAATGGGTGGGGGTAAACATCATCTTGAGGTAAATCTCATGCAGGTAAGGGGGTTCTGTGAGTGCTGGCACAAGATCTGTGTGGTGTTACAGTCACCTTTATCACCTGATATAGAAGATTTGCTTATGCAGCTTTAAATAAAGTTTAGAATAAACTTTGCAATGAGGTGAAAGCTTCTATTTGCTGCTTTGAACTTGCTCTTACACTTGTCTTTACGGTGCTGCTGTGGTAATTAAACCCTTGTCAACAGCCAAGTACTGAGTAGTTCTCTTTGTCCTTGTACACATGCTGCTGCTAATTCATTATAGTAGCATTAAAGACTATTCAAACATAGTGCCACATTTAGCTAAAGGAATATATATCTAAGTTCATGCTTAGAGAAATTCAATGTAACTATTGCAGCTAATTGGGTTTGTCCCATCTTACAAATGTCTTGTCTAATGCATGGTCCATGGCCGTGCAGGAAGCTTCTGACTGAGAGCCAAGTCTCAGTATGACCCAACTCGCTCTTATGGATTATTACTTGGAACAGCAAATAGTTTTTTGTACTCAAATGTAACTGCAGCCACTCTGATGGTGAAGAACAATGTGTGTTACTGTGCTCAGTGCTCTGGTATGAGTGACTGGCCTTCC
Organism: Psittacus erithacus; assembly: GCA_009867235.2. Classification (NCBI taxonomy): domain Eukaryota; kingdom Metazoa; phylum Chordata; class Aves; order Psittaciformes; family Psittacidae; genus Psittacus; species Psittacus erithacus. The sequence goes on along the minus strand of WYDI02024467.1, from coordinate 12,581 downwards.
AAGCGCTTCAACCTATTGGGATAGGGTGTTGCTGGTGTGTGGTGGGTTTAAATTCACTCCACTGACAGATGAGGATGTCACTTCAGGTATTCTAAAAGGAGGTGGAATTTCTCTTTTGTCCCACTGGATTTTTATCAAGAGTCCTGGTAATTCAAGAAGGGCATCTTGCACACTCTGACGGTGAGGCTACTGCATTCAGTAACTCTAGGAGCCTGAAGGCTTATCTGGAAGTGTTATTAGTTTGCTACTTTCACACAGATGTTTGAGCTCTTGTTATCATATTAGAAGTCAAACCCAAAAATGTATCACAGCTGGAAGTACGCAAGCAATGCTCCAACACAATGTAACTGAGCCTTCGTGGAATCCTGTATCCTCCCAGTTGACCATGGAGTAAAAGTGTTGAAATTGGTCAAAACAATGTAAAATAACTTCATAAAAGGTTGGGCTGGATCTTGAATTTGTGCCTGGCAAAAGACTCGTCTCCTCAGTACCTACTAAAGCAAAACCAATCCTATGTTGTCAGTGAAGTTGGATTCCTTCACTAGAAGGTAGCTTGACCTGACTTTTAAAGGCCTTATAGTTCTGTCTGACCAGCCTCACACCTAGAACTTGGATAAATACAGATTCTGCCCGTCCCAGTCCTTCTCTTGTAGAAGGTAGTGGCAGACTGGAAAACAAGAGGAGGGAACATAACCAGCTTGCTTTTAAGGTCAGGACAGCTTGGGGTTTACTTCCGAGGCCAATCTAGAGGCAGCTGCTGCTGTGGATGTGTCCTTGGAGGGGTTGTCATGGGGCTTGTCAGGCATCTCAGGGGAGGAACAGAATGAACGAGCTCTGCAGCATGAAGGATCTGGCTGTCAGCAGAGGAAATGAGAAGTGTCTCTGTGACAGGGGTCGTGTGGGGACAGGGCAAGGAGTGTGCCTGTGCAAAATGAGGCGTTTCTAGTATAGGCTTTTGGAGTAGAAAGAAGCTGGAAGGTGAGAAGGAGCTTGGTCCTTTGTAGTGTTAGACAAACCAGGAGCTGTGGGCAGGGAACTGAGATGATTTAAAGCTTGGGGAGGGACAGATGTGCTGAAAGATTACACAGTTAATGATGCAGTACTGAAAGTGGAGGCAAGTGCTGTGGGGTGCTGTTGTGTATTTACTTTCCTCCTTCAAAATGTCCTCAAATCCATTCATTTAAATCAGTTTTTCTTCCAGTCTCCTCTGTCCTCTCATGTATCCTGACAAAATTTATGTTGCATTCAGATTAAACTAGAATGTTCTCCCAAAAGGATTTTTCCAGTTCTAATCTCCTGCTTGAAATCTGCAGTCAGATGTTAAATATAATGTGCAGTTATTGATAGAAGTTATTTCTTCTCATTTGTGTGGGTGCATTACAGAGTCAGATCCCTGCTTCAGTCTTTGGCTGCCTAACTGGTTCCTAGAAAATACAGGGAATTTCCTACCGTGACTCATCTTACAAGTAGCAGATGCTTCGTGCTCTCAAACTATGGTAGTTTCTGTACTCTCAATAAATACAGTTGAGTGTCGGAGACTCAAAAACATACTGGATGACCTTCATGATAACACAGTGCTCCTATGGCTCCCGTTTTAATGAGGACACTCAAGTGAGATCTTTCTGAAGATGATTTCTTCCATTTCTGGGCTTTAGCACTACTGCAAAAGTGTGTTTCCACTTTGAAGTTTCATTTTCAGCCTTCTGTCACCAGGAAGCAGCTCTGGTTTTAGGACTGAACAGGTCTGGGTGGCAAGAGACCTTCCCCATCTTTTCTTTCTTTATCTCTTTTCTTTTGCACCCTTTAACCCCAGGGGTTAAAATGACTCTTGAGCCATATGCCACTCACAAGCATTTCAAGCCCAAGTCCCATGTCAGAAGTAGATCATGTCGCTGGCAATGGGTCTGTGCTGCACTGACGTTTATGGGTAGCTGCACATCTCAGGTACAGGAGAAGTGAGCCTGCACGTGCTGTGCCATTGCCTCTGCAGGGCTGAAGAGCATCCTGTGCTGGAGCTTCATGTTCAGTGTGCTCATGTCAGGGTGAATCAGAGACAAGGAGCTGCTTGGGCTTCAGAGAGGAAGCTCCATCTTGTAGCAGAGATGATGGGGATGCAGCCCTGGAACACATTCCCCCTAGTTCTGCCATGTGAAGAGGCAGAATGAGAAGAGAGGACGGAGGAGGAGAGGACAGAGGCGGTTTGAAGGGATATCTAAGGGAGTGGCTCTCCTGCAAGCTGAATGTGCAAGATATAGGGCCTAAGAATGGGTTCTTTTTCCAGCATTGTCCAAATAAAACTGGCCTGCCTCTTTCTTTTGGTGTGGAGGTCTGGATTCCCATGCAGGGCAGAGATCCCACCTGGAGGCACACAAGGTGCTCCAGGGAAGCCCCTGAGTGTCAGTGGAGTGCTGTCATGTCCAGACCCACTTTCAAATCCAAGAGAGCCATAGGGCTTGCCCTGTTCTGAGTTAAAGAAGAGTTGGCTTGCCAAGGTTAAAATGGAAAGCTTTGGGAAGCAGCTGGAGGGCAGGCAGCTGGGCTGTTAGCATGCAGGGCTCTAGTGATGATGCCCTCTCCTAGTTCTTTTGTCTAGGAGAAGCTATGAGATCTGGAGACTCCTGGCATTTTCATGCTTAAGGGGTATTCCCTGAATTTGCTCCCATGGTTATTCAGGGCCTGTTGTATTTTGTCTTCCTGATGTGTGTTACGAATGTATTTTAGTGTGGGGCAGCTCAGGTTAGGAAGGTTGCCCATCCTTGCGCTGGTAGCTGCCGTGGAAGTGGACAGAACATTGGCTGGGCTTTCTCAGCCGCTGGTGTTGGGTGCAATGTTGTTAAGAGGGCAGCTCTTCTGTTCAGGAGCACTAAGTGAGCGCAGTGAGTACCTTATCTTCTTGGGCACACAGTGAAGTGTCTAAGGAAGGATGGAATTATGTTGTTACTTGATGGCTTTCATGTGACACAGACATGTCCTTTTAAGTGCTTTTCCTACTACCAGGCCTACTGAGTGGTGCCTCCTCTGGACTGCAGAAATGGGCTTTTCCTGTAGCTGCAGTAGACTGAACAAGCAACAATTATGGGTGGAAACCTGGGATATTCCATTCATAACAAGGAGCCAGTTTTGCAGAGCAAGACACAGATCCTGGCCCGTTACTGCTGTGGGAGGTGGAGCAGGGAGGAGAAGGAGGAAAAAGGGAAGCCTGAAGCTGCCCCTTACAGCTGCATTGTACTACCTTGGCAGAGCGAGATGGGGAGGAGATTCCTCTGTTTGGCTTCATGTATGGTTAATAGAGTTTAAGCACAGTGTTGGTTTGCTCTGTAACTTCTTCATGTTCTCTCATTCTTTGCCAAAGTTTGTTTCTGACCAAGGGAAGATGCATTTGTGTGTTTTCAGGAGTGTCTGCATGCAGCATGATTTCAGACAGTTTGGAGCTCCTGTGGTTGTGTGTGCAGGATAACTTCTGTGGTTATGTATTCCAGTGGGATTGCTTTTTCTTGAGTCACAATAGACTGAATTTCAGCCGGGTTAGAAACATGCAGCTCTGATGTGCATTGTTTGTATCCAAATATTTGGTGCTTTTCTTTGTAGTTACACTTCTGAAAGTGTTGATTTTTTCCAGCATTATGAACATTATGAAGAGAAATCCATAAAACTCTGGGTTATTTGATGCAAAAAGACTGACCAGAAGAGTTCAGTGCAGCTTCCTCTGAAGCATTTCCTTCCTTGGAGGCAACTGCTTTAAAACTGTAAGATGTATTTGGTATATTAAATTGGATGGAGCTTGGAGCAACCTGGTCTGGTGGAAGATGTCCCTGCCCATGACAGGGGGCTGGAACCGGGTGAGTTTTAAGCTCCCTTCCAGTTCCAGGCTGAGATTCTGTGGTATAGGTGTAGAATTCATGGTTGCTCTGATAATCCTTATTAAGGCCTTCATTCTTATCATATTAGATCTAGTTATATGTTTAGAGGATGCATACATTACTTAGGAAGACTCAGAAAGGAGTTTTTCCTCAGTCTTCCTGTTGAGAGGCTGCTTTCCCTGTGGGAGGCATCACTGGGTGTTCCAGTACAGCACTGACCATGGTACAAGCCCCTCTGAACTCATTTAGGATTTTTGAGCAGACAGTAAAACATTGAACTATGCTGAATTTAGTAGTTAATGATGGAATTTGTCCTTCTTTTAATTCCTGGCAGTATGGCCCAGTGTGCAAAACCCCAGACTTCATTCATAGAGCATCTCAGGTATGTTCTTATAATGAACCAGAACAAGCTAATGGCTGTTCCAAGCTACACATGACTGAGAAGCTGCTCCTGATGGAACGTACTCATCACTTAGACACTGTAGTGTGTAGAAAACCCAGAATTATCTTTCAGTATTCCAGTCAGCTTTGGGTATCTTGCTAAATATATGAATATGTATAGCAACATAACTGAACTATGATCTTTTGGCTGAGTTATGGGATTGGATTCTTTCGTTGTTTTGCTGCTACTGTGCCCTTCGGTTCATTATGCCTTAGATACTGGATCCATAAAATAGGCCTGTTAATGAGTACATGAGGCAGCAAGAGCTAAAATAGTGCTGGAGCCTTTCAAAACCTGATAATTCCTTGATTTATTCATCAAGCAGGGAGCAGAACTCCTGAAAATTTGATCAGGTGCCAGTTCCTTCAGTAGCCGCTCGAGTCAGGAACCTTTTTATAGCTGTGCTACATCTCTGTGCACTGTTGGGCTTAATGAATGTTTAAGGCTCTTGGGCAGAACATGTCATGGAAAGGGAAGCTTTTCTAAGGGAGCACAGGGAAGCAGGCAGGAGGTTTGCTAAGGGGAAGGCAAAGGATGTACCAGCATTTGGGTAAGTTTGTGTCTATTCTTTTCCTTTAAAATATCCTGTTTGTGCTGGTTTTAGAGGATTTCTGTAATTTGGGGTGTTCAGGTGATGGGTTATGTGCAGAATCCTTCATGGGGACTTTTAAATAGCTAAAGGCAATTCTAGTATAAAAAAACCCAGAATGGCCTTGATAAAAGTATGGACCCCTCACAAAAAGCTTCTTTTCTGTGGTGTGAGCAAGGCTAAAGCCTGATAAAGTGCTCGGAGTCAGGCAGAGCATTTACATATCTCCCACCTGGAAACCAAAATAGTACTTATATTCTCTCAAGGGTGAAGTGCGAGGACCCTTCTCTGGAAAACCAAGCACCTTGTGCATAAACCTGTTAGGAAAAAACACTCATTTTGGGATCCATGAACACTGTTGTTTTCCTGCACAAATGCCTTCAGTGCAATGCATTACCAAGCAACAGAAAACCTTTATCCTGTGGGCATGTTCAGTGCTGCTGTAGTGAGGTTGTGTGATATTCTTTATCAGCAGAAGATTGTATTTTCTTGTATTGAAAACTTGCTTAACAAAGGTACCAAGCGCTCAAACCTTGTTCTTCTGCTTTTCCTCCTTGACACATTCCTCCCAAAATCTGAATTATGGAGGGAAAAATATCAAATGGAAAAGAAACTAATCACAAGATAGGGATGTTTGCATAGACGTGTGTATAAATTTAACATGGGGAGGGGAGGAGAAATTGGATTCTGAAGCATTTGCCTTAATATTATGAAGGGTGTGTTTTGTGGTTGTCTTAGACCCCTATATCCCACACAGATATATTTCTTAGGAATTTAAACTGTGATCCATACCCAAATGAGTGGAAGTCTGGCATCGTGAGCAGAGAGGAAAATGGAATGTGAGAGTACAGGCGTTTTACCCAGCATTCGGATGGGAAAAGGACTTTGGTTTGACTTAATGGGAAGCAGAACTGGAAGAGACTGACAGAAATGCCTGACTTCTTCTGATTTAAGTCCAACATCATTGCCTGCAGGGGGAGAATACACTTGGCAAAGAAGTTCCTAGTGATGAAAGCTTTACTGGAGCAGTTAAGCTTAGTTGTCTTTAGATAAAAACCTCATGCATTATTTAACCTCCATTCAGGCTCTTTTTTTTTTACTCCTGGTTGAAAAGGTAACAAGTAGGGCATTGAGATCCTATCAGTGAATGAACTTTAGATGTTTTATTCAGCAAAAAGCCCATTTTGGTTTCTGTTAGAAAAGTTTAATGACTTCATTGCATGAGATTTAAGATCATTTTACTATACTGAGGTTCTGCTGCAGCCTTCAAAGGCTGCTTTGTTTCCTGTTGCTGCCAAGGCAAGGTTTGTAGAAAAATGTAGTGGAGGAGATTTTTTAGTAGAAAATGGGCATTTTCCTGGCAAAAATCAAGCTCAGTTGTGTAGGCTTAAAATAAAGGATGTTCAGTCCTGTCTGGTGGGCTTGATCTGCAAAGACAGCTGGCTACAGCTAAGCATGTAAATAAGCCATTTATAACTAGAGCCTTGCTCACACAGTGATGTTAGCTTGCTATTGTACCTCAATATCCAAATAAACAAAGCTGTAAGTGCTCAGGTGATGCCTAAACATTCCTCTTGAAACCATTAGGATACTCATAGCTACTCAAGTGGCTGTGTTTTAACCCAGAAGAATGTGATTTGTATACACAGGAACCTTGCAGTGTGTCTGCTCTTAGTCAAGCAAAGCTGATGCTGAAAGATGAGGAGAGACAAGGTGCTGCAGTGTGAACCCATCCCTGCTGGGTGCAGGTGCTCCTCTCTGTTCAGCTCCACATCAGCATCACTTGGGAGAAAGTTGCATAGCTTGTGGAGCACTGGGATGCTAAGTTACAGCATCCCAGCGTGGTTTGGGTTGGAAGGGACCTTAAAGCTCATCCAGTACCAACTCCCTGCCATGGGCAGGGACACCTTCCAGTAAAGGAGCTTGCTCCAAGCTGCTGTGTCCAGCCTGGCCTTGAACACTGCCACGGATGGGGCAGCCACAGCTTCTCTGGGCACTTTGTGCCAGCGCCTCAGCACCCTCATGTGAGTGTTTCAACGGTTTCAATTTGAAGATGACATTATTTCTATCCTTTTAGCTTTGGCGATGGTCAAATGTAACTGTTTGCCAATGGGAACCAGTAAATGAGGCCCAGTACTGAGCTGGAGCCTTGGAGGGGACAGGATCTTTGTAATCCTGCCTTGTGTGTTATGCTTACCTTGTATTTTGATGTTAATGCTTTATCCATAGTAACCAAACTTCAGGCAGTAACTCTTATTCCCAGACCACCCTTGGAGTAAGATTGACAGTTCCAAGGAGTGTTAGAAAGTGTAACTGGAACTTGTCCCATGAGATGAAAACAAATCTACAAAAGGAAAAAGTGGCTTTTCCTTTCCCTGTGTATCTAAAAGCTGTTGCCCAGGAATTTGCCACAGAAATAATGAAGAAATGAGCTATTTTCTATCTTCAGTTGTTGGCAAATCTGAATGGGCTTTTGAGCTTAAAATACACCTGCTTGTAGCATCTGACTCCAAACTTCTTGTTAACCTGATCAGTAACAAAAACTGGGTTTGCCTATGGCGGGGGCAGAAGTAAGTGGCCTACAGTGGAGGTGCTTCTGGCTTTCTGCCCTGACCCTGGTCCTGGGCAGGCTGCAGTTGTCTCCTCACTGTGGTGGAAGTGTTCTCTGTTTCAATTGCCACTATCTGAGCTTTTAATTCTGAGCCTTGCATTCAGTATTACAAGTCACTGAATTCATTACTTGAGGTCTTGATTCTATATTCAGTTACACGAACACATTTTTATCTGTCTGAATTAACTGTTGTATTTTTAAGTTGAAACTTGTCACTTTTTGGCTCTGTTCCTTGCTCTCTTCTCAGAAGGGAGAAGAAAGGGGATAGCCCTATGTGCTCTTTACTCATTTTGTTCAATGCACCATTACCCTTTCTGCCTGTCCCCTGTGTAAGCTGGCTTTATTTTCAGTTTGCCTTCATTCCCCTACATCTAATGCTTCTATTTCTTTCTCTGCTTTATTTCTGCATCCTTTTTCATGTAAGATACTGTATTTGGATAATACAATAGCTTTGATCCTTAATTTCCTTTGTGACACTAGGACTTTCGGCATGGCTTTCTGCCATTGTATTTATGCATCCCACACTCCACTGGCCTTCCTGAGCGCCTCTGCACATGGAGCAGATGTTTGCATCAAGCCCCAGGTCTTTTATCTCTGTGGTTACAATTAATTTACAATTCTGTAGCGTGTGCAAGTAGCTGAAAATATTACTACAACTGTGTGTTACCCTGCTTCTGTGATAAGTGCCTTTATCAGCTGCTGCTCTGCTTCTGGCTCCTCTCGGGTCTGAGCTACTCAAGCTGGACCTGTTTGGGTTTTACCTAATTTCATCACCTTTGCTATGAATGAATGTGACCTATAAGTGACTGAAACCTATGTGGTGGGGGTAAATTTAATGTATATACATCTGTGTTGTTCCTCTAGATGCCTACTCAAAAAATAGCAAACAACTAAATGGCTTTCTTGGTGGCAATTCAAAATAGTGAATTATCATTAGAGCAAAAAGAAACCTCAATCCGATCTTACAGCATTCTCCCAATGGGCTCTTCTGATGCAGTGTTGCCCCATAAGCCCGGGTTTTGTTGCTGCTTAGTCATTGAACACACACATTCCACCATCAGCTGCCAGTTCCTTGGTTGCTGCTCCTGCAGAAGTACAGATATTTCTGAATTGTTCTTCAGGTTATGATGGTTTTTCATTTTCTTTGTTATCCTTTGAGTTGTATTTTCTTGCTTTAGTGATGTCTCTGACCTGAATTTCCCTTGTCTGTCCCTTGCTGCCCTCAGATGCCTGTGTAAATGTCTTGTCACTGCTACCCAAAGCAGAGACCTCTATGGAGTGCTCTTTTGTCCCTGCAGCCACCCTCCTAAACGCTGTCACCTCTTATTCTTGTGCACATGGACAATACTCTGACATGACTGAGGTTCTTTGGGTAGGTGTTGGGCCAGCAGTAAGTCTGACCTTCCCCTCTTCACAGCTTTCTCTCACTGACTGTGTGAGACTTCAGATGTCTTCATCAGGCAGCCCAGCCACCAGAGAGCTGAATTTAAGCCATAATAATAAGTTCTATTCCTGATATCCAGTATCAGCATCAGTTTTTCAGTGTCAGAAATGACAGCAAACAGAAATGCGCTCCCTGCTTTTGCTGAAAGCTTCTCTATTTGGTGCAGGAGGAGTGCTTTTTGCCTTATCTGTTATGTTCATAGCACATTGCGCTACTAAAGCATCTCATACTCTGTTGCCATGGTGATCTACCTTCCTTTTGCCTAAAAGGACCCAGTAGGTCCTGGGAGACTGAGTCTCCTTTTTTTGCCTGTGAGAAGATGAGTTCTATCCCTTATTTTGCCCTTATTTCTACCTTGTTTTCTTGAGAACAGCAAGCAGGTTTTATTTACTGATCCTTTTCTTTAACATTCAGAAACATTAAATCTTACTACTCGAAAGCTCAGCTGCAGACCTGCCTGTACAGGAGGAGGCAGTGCTGGAACTTGCATTTTTGTATTTCAGATGGGGAAAATGACATTTATTTGTTTAAAATCAGAATCAGTGTCAGTTAAAACAGTGTATTGGTCTGTCATGACTGCAACAAGAGCATGCTGAGGGGACAGGCACTTGCCAGGTTGCATCTCCTAACCCAGGTGGCTGCTTCTCTTCTCCTCTCCTGCCTCTGCTGGTGGCCCTTGTGTTGGAACCAGCATCTTTGCCTGAGGAAGGCGTGTGGAGAGTGTCGGCTGTTCAGCAGCTGAGTTGACTTTAAACATCCCATTCCATTGCCCAATGAAGCAAACTCCCCCATCCTCCAGTTCTAATGTAAAGCTTTTCTTGGTTAAAGCTGCTAAAAATCTGCATAAAGCAACATTAAGGGCCTGTTCTGACCCAAGAAAACAGGACTTGCAGCTGAAACACAGACCTGGACCTCTCCCTCATCCCGTTATTGAAAGAGACTGAGTGCTGTCGTTGTCATGAGGATGTTAAAATCATAGCACCAGAGAATGGTGGGACAGTGTGCAGGGATATCGTTTGTCTGACCCAAGGATTGTTTTATCTGCTAAAGCAAAATAGTTGCTGCAGTTCAGCAGTTTTGCTCTGGAACTTGTAATTGTTGTGCTTGACAATATACTGAGCTGTTGGGAGGTTGTGTTTTCGTGTGATCTCCATTCTTCTCTCCCAGCTGAGAAGGAGAGTTCATCATTTGTGATTATATCCCTGGCTGAAAACTGGCATCATTCACTGCAGGTTTTCTTTCTGTCTCAACAGCCTGCTCTGCAAGTTGGAGAATAGAGGATTTCCAACTTCAGGGTTGTCTTTGAAACAATTCATGTACCCTGGTGTCTTAGAGACTGGCAGCCTATTAGCAACACAATTAGCTTCTCAGCTTACTTGTCAAGTACAAGGAAAGAGGAAAAGGTGGTAACAGTATATTGATCATAGGAAAATACAGTTGTCCCCTGAAGGGGTGACTGCAGCACTCCAGAACTGAGCTGCCAGAGTCGTCAGTAACCACCAAGGAACCTCCTCCTGGAGAGGAAATGAAGTGTGAGAAGGCTTTGGGATGAGGGATTGACTTTATTGTATTTTGATAAATGGGTGGCCAAAAATTGCCACTTTTCTTGAAGGCCTCAGTGACTGAAACCTGCTGGAGATGTGCTGGTAAGAGTTACTTCAGCTGTGTTTGTCTGATGCTGAGAGTACTCAGGGATGTGTAAATCACTCCTGCTTGTAGTGTTGAGGTACTGTGGAAATGAATACCTTGGAAAGGCTGCATGTATTTACACATTTCATACACTTACTTGGTTTTATTCAGATCTTTAAGAGATGTAGGGTGATTTATCCCTGCATCATGCACCAAGCAACTGTCAGCCTCCCCAAGCCTGGGAAATTCAATGCCTATGAATGTGATACAGTCTACTGGACCATTTTATAAGTGTAAAGCTGGATGCTTTTAGGGCTCATGGTGCTGTTTATGAGTGATTTACTGGGTTACAGCAGATAAAAACGTATTTGGTACTTTTCATGACTCTATGATAACTGCTGTGTGTCAGTAATTGCTGTCATTGTCATGAGGGTGTTAAAATCATAGCACCAGAGCATGGTTTGTGTTGGAAGGGACCTTAAAGCTCACCCAGCTCCAACCCCTGCCGCGAGCAGGGACACCTTCCACTAGAGCAGCTTGCTCCAAGCCCTGTTCAACCTGGCCTTGAACACTGCCAGGGATGGGGCATGATCCTTCAAAATGATCCTGAAGAAGAGTTATCCACAATAGAGCCATCTCAGAAGCACATTCAATGGCTGAGAGAGCAAACTGTCCATTTTCTTTGCATGTTCGATAATAGCACCACGTTGCCTTTTCTTCTTCCCGGATTTTCAGCCATCCAGTGCTCTTTCCATAGAGGTTAATCATTCTCTTCTTCTATGTAAGTTGATAATAAGGATGCTTTGGACATTAGATATCCATATTTCACTTCTGCATGTCTTTTTCTAGCCATAAAAAAATATAAATGAATCAACTTGGAAAGCCAGTGGGTAACACATGTAATATTAATGACTGCTTTTTTCTCGGCTGCTGTGTGCTGGATTAAATTTATCATGTTTTAATGACAGTATTCCCTCATGAAATTGCATTTTTGTGAATTTTTCATGTTTAATTCCACTTTTGAACCACACTTGGAACACCTGGAAGTGGATGTCTCTAACGATGTGTGGAAGACGTTGCTGTTGTGCATGGCAGTGGTTGCAGTTGTGCCTGTAAATAGGTCAGGAAGAGAGCTGATGTGCTGGAGTCACTGTCACTGGGGATGGACCAAGCTACAATGATAAACCCAAGTAGACAAAAAGGTCATTTCCCAAAGTGTTATCTCTGGCTGGCATTAAGGGACAGGAAGGAAATTGCTCTGTAAAAGAAATGTGTGGTAGGGAGAGATTTGTGGGATAAAGAAAGGGGGGGAGTGTAACCCAGTGAAGAGTGGACTTTTTGGGGGCAATGCAGTGGAGTGCTGTGGCTTCTGAAACCAGCAGCAGTGCAAGGTGAGGGTTCAGAAGCCTTTCTCTGTAAACCCTGCCAATGGAGAGAGCAAACGTGCTGCACTGTGCAACTCTTTAGAAATTAGGAGGTTTGGGTTTTTAATAATAAGCTTGTAATGAAGATCCATGAATTTTCTTAGAGTCATAAAGAGCATGCGTCCCTCTTGGCTTCCCCTGTCTCTTCAAACAGAAGGAAATCATTAAAATCAGTTTGGTTTCTGGTGAGAGGTACTCTGACCCTTGTCTACATCCATTCCCTTACTTACTGCTAAGGATCTTTTTGGCCACTTCTGTTTCTTTTATCATCCAGAGGAGCTCACAAGGATGCTCAGGGGCTGGAGCAGCTCCTGTATGAAGACAGGCTGAGAACACTGGGGCTGCTCAGCCTGGAGAAGAGAAGCTGCGTGGAGATCTCAGAGCAGCCTTCCAGTATCTGAAGGGGGCTTCAAGGATGCTGGAGAGGGACTCTGCATCAGGGACTGCAGCGACAGGACAAGGGGTGATGGGTTCAAACTGAAACAAGGGAAGTTCAGGTTGGATGTAAGGAAGAAGTTCTTTACTGTGAGGGTGCTGAGGCGCTGGCACAGGGTGCCCAGAGAAGCTGTGGCTGCCCCATCC
>WYDI02024466.1:0-23144 GCA_009867235.2 Psittacus erithacus | reverse complement strand
CTTCCTTCCTTCCTTCCTTCCTTCCTTCCTTCCTTCCTTCCTTCCTTCCTTCCTTCCTTCCTTCCTTCCTTCCCTCCCTCCTTCCTTCCTTCCCCCCCTTTCTCTCCCTCTCTGTCTTTTCTTCCTTTCTTTCCCCTCTTTTCTCTCCCTCTTTTTCTGTCTTTCCTTCTCTCCTTCCCTCTTTCTTCTCCGTTTTAGACAAATACCTGCAAATCTACTTTTTCTCTTTCGTTTTAATGGATCTGTACAAACATATTTCTTTCTCCTGTGAGGGAACATATTCCTTGCATTGCTTTAGTTGGACTGACACGGAGGGTTGGTCTTTTGCACCTCTGCATTTCAGGCATAGGAATTGAAGGAATGATTGTGTGTGTGAAACTCACCCCTCCCTATGACCCCTGATCCTGCCAAAAGGAGAGGAAACAGATCAGCTGGGATTCATAGGCTGGGAATCCCTATTCTGGAATTCATAGACAATTATGACCAGAGAGGTTTACTTTCTACATTACACAGGCCATAAAACTTCATTTGGTCTTTCACACAACGCAGAAAAGAAATGCTTGCCTATAGCCAAAGTGAATGCTCCTGAGCTCAGTAACACAGGCATTCCTTTCTGCCAGCACAGAGAGTCTGCATCTCTTGATTGTCCTGGGTCTCTTGCAGGCCATTCATGGTAATTTGATTCTGGTCTGTCACACAAGCTTGAGAAGCAACCTGAATATACAAATACTTGAAGTATTCATTATTGATAAGACTTGGAGAAGCATTAGATAATGTGTTACTTAATGTACTGATTGTAGGTGACCAGATGGATGATGACCAGATAGATGCAGGATTGCACAGCACTGAGCAAATCTACACGAATTCCTTTGTTTACTTTTGTGTGTACATGAAAGTCACAATGACTCAGCTGCAACGTAAACTATTGACACAGCATCTCATCAACACTGTCTGTCTGCCTTCCAGAAGGTGTAATGTTTGGAAGCAGTCAAGAAAATTTAAAATTGATTCCCTATGCAATTTGACCATCTTAGGTGTATTTAAAAAACAAAACCCAAAATTATTTCAGGCTAAGAAATTTGATGATGCAATTTTTTTCCCATTATATATATAAAACCCACAGGACACTTTGTCATACAAGGTCTCCCTCCCCTCCCCCATCCAAACCAATAAAATTATGTGGAAATAATATTGACCCTCAAACTGCATTCCTCAAAGGTGAGGCCTTCTAAGGAGATCTACCAAAGTAGAGTCAGGCCCCAGTGAAAGGCAAGGGTAATAATATTCATCAGATAGGCACGATGTTCCTAATTGTCATAATGTAATTGTTATAACTGGGACAATTAAAGATGATTGATTCTGCATCATAGATTGAGTCATAAATCATAGTAAATGAAACAAAATCTTACTGAAGTAAATAAACATTATAAGCCGTGCAGTACATAGGGATGTATCACAAAATACTTAGAACTTGAATTAAGATCATCCAATACTTTGGATGTGACAGCACAGCAAGATAGCTTCTGCAGTGATAATGCTCAGGAGAAAAGGGCCTGCTGCATACAATTCTGGGCAATGAAAGACCCACTGTTTTTTTAAGAGTTGACATTAAAACTGGGCAGGAAGAAGAATTAGAATTAGAAGCACATTAGCACATTGCTTCTAGGTAGCTAACTCTATGTTTCAGACCACTTTGGATACCTTAAAATCACAAAGCAGAGTTGGATGACTGATGATAGCTGTCAGTGCAATGTCTTCTAGGCATCAGTAACATCCATGGTTCAGATTCTCCAGTTAAGGAAGAATTGCTGAGTACACTGGAACCACAGCAGAGGACGAAGCAGCCCAGGCTATGAGAACAGAGAAAGATAAGGTACAGCTGGTGGCTTGTTGGACAGGAACTCTATACCACGTCACATCTGTGTCAGATGTGTTATGTCACGGTTCTCAGCTAGGAAAAAAACCCTTCAATAATTAAATACCAGATTCTCCAGAGAAGTTCTCCTCTTTCTTCTGTTCCTAACCTATTCAGCCTTTTTAGGCTTTCTGCAAGATGTTTTACTGTACAAGCTCAGACATTATGTATTTTTCCTGGAATGACTCCCATTTCTCTTATAATTTTTAATGTTATTGTCCCAGTTACTAAATAACATGAAGTTGTCATGTACAACCTTCCCTTTGAATGCTATTCCTGTGTTATATTTGATATTTTAAAGCACCCAGTCAATTCATTTATGTACATAGAAAGATCAGAGAAACAGCATGTTTTATTGGCTGAAATATTGATATGCTTTAACTTCAACAAGTTGTAGCTCTATCTAGTGTAGGGTGCTTATTTGTAAGTCAGTGTTCCAGTCTGACTTCCATGCTAAATAAGACTATTAAGGCAAAAGTGTATATTTTGGAGGTATTAAATGTATTATGAAATACCCCTATTACACAGAGGATGAGAACTTTTCAGAAGAGATGTGGCCAGATGCAACTTCAGCTGATGAAAAGATAAGTGGCTTATTTACATTTAAAGCAGTGAAATGTTTTGTCCCTTGATTCAGAGTCAAAGACTGCCACATTTGTAATGCTTATTTTAGGCTTGCATAGCTCAGCTTTGAGTCACTGGCCAACTCATTATCCTTATGCATTTATTGTTGAAGTGCTATCTGTTTGCTCTGCACTCTACAAGAACTACTCCCACAAGGAAAACTTTAATTCCCACAGAGGTATCTTTGGAGGCATTTGTAAATTTGGAGTAACTCCTGCATATTTGTCCTTTTATCTCTTTTCTCAAGTGACACAGAAGTAGCAATGGGAATATCTAATAGGCTAAGATGTGCGCTGTCAGATCCTCACAACATCACCCCTTTCCTCCATCCTGTCTGTGTTAGGCCAGGGTAATTAGTTCTTCTTATGGCTGGTAATTAAAGCCAGATCTCATAGACCTAAACACTTTGGGAGAGAAGATTAATGATAGGCTCTCTGTTTTTGTGTCTCAAGAGGGTGGGGAAATCATAATGAGGAGGAGGAGGAATGTGGAGGAAAAAAGTGGTGTGTTCTGTGCAGTAACTGAAGAAAATGGTAAACATACGACTTCTGGGGAGTGAAGAAATGAGTTTAATGACTTTCCAAATCACCATCTTCCCCTTTTTTGGTGAAATTCACTTGCAGTACATTTCTCTTGCCTTCATCTTGAGTGCACCAGGAAGGACTGCAATAGTTTTCTTCTCACTGTGAAGTGCAAATAGTATAGTATGAAGGCAGCAGCCACCTGGTATTGACTGAGCATGACTCAGCTTTGACTGATGAGCTGCGAGTGAGCCTGTGTCCCAGCTATGTTCAGGGCAAGGGCCACAGACCAGTATATTCTATTTATTGTTTTATTTTAGGATTTCAAAGCAAGAGTGGCAAATCTGTCTTCCAAGACACTAACAGATATACAGCTTTTGTTCTTGATTCCTCTTTTTTTTAGTAACTGATTAGGGCTTGCTAAAAAAATGATTAAAAATATGAGCTTTTGAGATTACATCCCCCCACCTCCCAAAAGACTTAGTGGTGAGCACAGGAAAGTTTTGAGTCAAAGTATTTGAGGCAAAATGTAAAAAATCTGATTTAGTTATCCAATTATACTTCTGGGTCAGCTCTTTTAAATCCAGTGAGGGTAAATCTAATTTATAGTTGGGCAGCTGACCCTGGACTCTAACCCAAAGCACATTTATGTACATCCCATGTCCAAAACTAGATCATCAGTACTTGAATGCAGGATCACTGTTTTCTTCCAGTTGTTGCTGTTGTTATTTGTGCTTTATAGTACTAGAACACCAAAAGGAGTCCAATCTAATTAGGATCCCATTTAACTTTGAAGAAGCATAAATCTATTGTGTAAGAAAGAATTCACTCTAACCTAGAGAAACAGGTATATTTTGGAGGAAAAAATAAAGGTCAAGGAAAGAGGAAACACAGGAAAATACAAAGCTTTTCTATAAGCAAAATGATCTCAGGAATGCACAGCTAAGTACTGGTCAGTTCTACACCTTCAGTAGGATCCATGTTATAAATAGGTTTACTGAGATAAAATGAAAAATCAGTGAGTGTCTCAGGCAAGAAATGGGAGAAGGAAAGCAAGCTATACAACACTAGTAAGCTTTTGTGTCTGCATAAAACAACCTGAATAGTTAGTCAGTCCTAACTCATGGAGGACTTCCATAATCTTTGAGAAAAAAAAATAAATTAAAATTTGTTTCTCATTTAAACAAAATAAGTATTTTAAGAGCTAAAAATAATGATTCTGTTTAGGCCTTACCTATTCTACATAAACTACCCTTAAGCCTTACTCACCAATGACAGAGTTAATTTTAAAATAATATGGAAGGTGTCCCATCAGGTTCTCTAGTTACACAGGAACTTCTTCCATCTCTACAAACACAAATTAATCAGAAAATTACAGAATTGGATCCCAGAAACAGGAATCTGTTCCCCTGCCTCTTCTGCCTAACATGAGTCAGTTTTGTACGTGACTTTTTACCAGGTGTAGAAATGTATGTTACTATTGAGATTCTAGAAAACTCCTGATTCAATGGAGCTTTAAGATTCTGGACTCCAAGTATTTAACTTAGGTTTATTAGCTCACTGCTTTTTAAGGAGCCTTAGGTGGATTAGGCTCTGCCTAGTAGGCTATGTATGTTAAGTTTCCAGAAATATTTTTTTTTCTTGTTTCTCACTTTATTTTTAATGAGGATCCCAGAAACACCGAAGTAAAGCTAGTAAACCAGAATGAGTACTTTTTTCAAATGTCATCAACAGTTTACAACAGCTTCTGTGCTTCATCTTTTTATTTACTTGATTCGCATTCTTCAGAATGGGCTGCAAGTTTTAGGCATCAACTTGGAAGCCTTCAGACCTTGGAATAACAGAAAATAGAGGCTGTTTAGAAAGAACATCTACTTACATTTTCATGTGTGCACACACATATACTTACCAACTAAGGAGTGAAAAAATGTCTTTGGATCTTTTGCTTCTGCAAGAAAAAAACCAAAGGCCTGTCACTCTCAAAATTGTAACGGATACCAGAATGGGAAATTGATGCATTCTGGTAAATTTAAAACAATTAACATGCTATTCAAACCCTGGCTGGATTTGATGCAAGCTTTGGATGCCAAGGCCTTCTGAAAAGCCAATCTCTGTGAAAATATCAGAAGTGTGAAAAAAATTGTTGCAATCTGATCCAAGTGTTTAAAGGATTAGCAAAGAAAAGGCAGGCTTAGATTTTCTCTTACCTGAAAGTCCTGGCTTTTGAGCCCACCATCGTACAGCCTTCCGTATTCTTGTCTGTTGTGACGGCTTGTGCAGTTTCCAGAAGGTCATGATTGGTGACATAAACTGGAATTACTGAGAAATATCAGAAGTTCAAAATTAGCAATGGCCTGGTAAATCTTATTATCTTTTTAGAGGCTGCGGAACCTTAAACAGTTAGCCACTCCAGGGAATGGAAGAAGGACTGAATGTTTTCTGAAGGAGCTTGTCATATACATCTGACACAGGAAGAGCCATCAGAAAACAACTTATGCTCAAGAAAAATAATGTGGGAAAAGTTGAAATGCTCATTTGGACCTGTGCCTCCCATGAGAAAGGACTGAGACTGTAAAGATGAACATAACAACTGGCAAGAGAAATAAGTACAAATTTTCAGTGGCAGAGAGTTGGGACAAGAATTAATAATTTCTGTAGTGTAGGCTTGAGTGTATATAATTGTTCATATACATGTAAATAACTACCATAAATATACTAACCATCTTGACTAAATTAAAAGGTAAGTAAATATTTGTCTAAAACACTTCTAAGAATTACACTTATGATAGGATTGTCCAGATTTCTGTCTACACTCCTTTTGATTTCTAAGTTTTTCTCCTGATATGCCAGTAATAAATGCTCCAAAATGTGGAGCATTTTGATTCCTATTGTTTCAGGCTTTTGTGGATTGTTGGAGCAGAAAAGCAAAGAATGTGTAATCACTACTGATGCAGAGGAAGACAAGTCTGAATACTCAGTCCTGGTCAGTTTGACCACAAAAGAAGCAGAAATGTACCTTTTTTTTCCAGAGGATGCAATTCAAATTTTGTCAATGGAGAGAAATAAGAGAAATCTTAGAAAAATAAAGAGCAGGAATGAATGGTTACAAGAACCAAATCTTCCAACTCCTTTTTCAAGCTCATTGATACATTTGCCTGGCTAAAGACCAATTTCAAAACTAATATATTAGCATTTAGCTCTGAACTCATTGCAGGTGTGTAACTGAACATTGTGCAAGAAAGGACCTACATTCTTCAAGTTAAATAAACATAATGAGCAAATGCGGGTTATATCCTAAAAGTCTAATCTTTGTTCATGCTTTTTAAATGTTAGGAGGAAAAAGTGGATTTGGGAGCTTTTAATCACCTTTGTTCCAAGATTGTCTCTTCAAGGGGCTTCTAGAGCAAAGCAACCCACAGCCTGATTGATCATTTTAAAAGGTTCTATTGGCCACACATGCACTCAAAGAAGTCTTTTATATTTCCTGTGACAAAAGTAATCCTGGTTAGGTTCACAAGGTGAATATAGGAAAAAACCCAAGAGAATAAGAATGAGAAGGAACTTGTATTTCCTATTCTCAGACTTGCCATATACAGTGTTTCCCACCTTTAGCCATATGGGAATTCTTCTCCCACAAAATAAGTAAGTAAACAAACCTTTTTGCTCTTCTTTTCTCAAGAGACGTGAAGCAACTAGACACAGTCAGAACTGCTGGATTGTCCTAAGTAAAGGAGCTCTGAGGAAAACAAAACCAAACCCTAAAAATTTTACCTAAAATTTGCAGCAGCTTAACGTAAAAAATTTTTTTATTTTTTACTGCTACACTCTGGCTTTGAAACAGCAATAATAAGGAAGAAATTTAAAGTCATTTAAACACTGTGGACAGGGTTTTCTAGGCTGCAGTGCCTAGGATACTGATAAAACAAATTAGCATCAGAGTAAGAATAGGACAAGATATGGCAATGACAGAAATAATATAAGGAATAATAAGAGCCCAGGTGTACATAATTAAGATTGTAATTCAAGCAAAGGGTTCTGGTGACATCATTTATCAATGTCACTACAAACTCTCAATGGAATTACAGCTTTGTATGTAGAATTCAGATATACGTGATTTGTTAGAATACATGAAGAATGTTTCTATTAAAAGTAGACAGACAATATGTAAACCTCAAGTAGTGGCGGTGACAGGATGAGATACAAAGAGAAGAGGTTTCTCATATTCTAGCAAAGGAAGAAAGATCAGTCAGAGTATTTCTAGAATATTTAGAAATTAAATTTATTAAAAATGCTGGCTAGGGATTTTTTTTTCTCCCAAAAGCAGCAGACAAAGTTTCAGTTCTAGTGTAAGTCTATGTTACAATAATAAACAGTGTTTACTGCAAAAGTGAACAAAAGAACAGCCAAAACTACTGATTTGTCTACCTCATTGTATAGCACAAAATCATACCAGAAGAAGTTCAAGAAAAATATTTCCATTAAAATGATGGTACAAAATATTTACAGTAAACACACAGTAAGGCTAGTAGTAAATTATTTGTTGCAAATTAACTCAATTTTATCAGGAAAAAAAGAGTGAGCATTGATGCTTTTAAATATGTATGCTGAAAGGAGACAATAAACAATACTCTTTGTGAATGTCTGATTTTAGTTTTTTATATTATTTTTTATGCTATAAAAAAATTACAGAATCATTTAGTGTACTGAATGGGTTTTTCCTTTTTGGTCACATTCTGAAGCCCACAAATAAGCATATTGCACAAAGTGTCCAGCAAAACTTGTGATGCTCTTGAATACAATCTGTGTTGAAATGTTGTGCTTATGGATTCTGTATGGACACTCATAATATCAGCAATTTTTCATATTTGGCATTTGTAGTCTGCAAAACTGTCTCGAAAGATAATGCATTCTCTGAAACTTTCAGGAAATGCTGACTGATGTTATAAAGGTGTGGGTGTTTTAGTTCTCAGTTGCTGAAGTACATAACTTTTGTGAAAATTGAAATGCACAAAGATTTGGGAGCTTGTAGCATTACAGCATGTCTGGTCCAAGTTCACAGCTCTCGAAAGTTTAGCCTTGTATATGATGCTTGGAGACAATGGCTTGAACAGTACCAGTTTTGACCTTGTGTAACTTAATTTGGAACGGAAATTTGGTCAAACTAGCTCAGTGTGGGAGTTCTCATCAAGGATTAATACATAGGATCAATATGAACTTTTTATAGAAGACTATTTTTGAAAGAGGACAACAAAAGGTTAGAATACTTTTAAACTTGAAAGAGCAAATTGGCATGACTTAAAGAGGAATGTACAGGAATGAAAATGTAAAAAGCAGGGATCTTGATTGCATGCCAGAATTTAGCAATACAATACAACTAAAATACAGAGAAAACTGACTTTACAACTATATTTTTGTTTCTCTTTGCAACCCTAGCTGAGCTTATAAACATTTGACTACTGCTTCTCTTCATCTCTTCATGGTTGTAGCGAAAGAAAAACACTCATGATTTCAATTGACTGATGCTAGTATCACAAGTTTTTACTTTCTAGAAGGCCAAAATTGCATATTAACATACCTCTTCATTTGAAAGTTTAAAGCCTTAATTACCTCATGAACAGAAGAATTATGGAAAACACATAAACATAGCTGTTCTTTAAGTTACTGTGCACGCAAATCCCTCTCTTGAAGGGTAAAAGCTCCTGGAACAGGGAATCAGGACCCTTAATAACCTTGTCACTAGCAACAGATATTTATGTACAACCTTCTGCTACTTACCAAAGGAGCTAAAGGACAGACTGATCCCACTTACTGTCCCCTCACCTTGTCTTTCCCTTGATTACAGACCAAGCTCAGCTATGGCTTCTTAGAGCAACTCAGACCTGACATTTTTCTTGACTGCCATACACAGACTCCCAAGAGCTTGCTGCCTGCCTATGTGTCATTTGTGTCCAGCAAAGTCTGTGACCTCAAGGAAGCTCCATGACCACTGGGGGCATTCATGAGGCTCAGCAAGCACCTCCAGTTACCTTTAGTCATTACAGCATTCCAGTCATGACAGATTCCAGTACATTTCAATGCATTTCAGGATACTGTTAAAGTACTCTGAAAAAGTATGCGGTCCAAGACTTTGCGGATGAAAATGTGGCCTAAGAAAAAATAATGCAAGTTTTATGTAAAAGTAAAAATGTTTCTAATATGGTGATTTAATTCAGGCTCTCAAAATTTTCTGTTTCTGATACTTGTTAAGGCAAGTTTACATCTAGCCTCCTCTTCTAATGCTGCTCCAGCCTTCACCTGTGGTTTTTTGGAAGTGGAGCAGGCTAAGTAAGTTCCTAAAATACGGCAAGGAGTTTTCTCAGATAAGCTATTTTCTTGAGATCTTCCTCTCCTCTTTCCATTCCTTGGCTTTTTTCCTAGGGATGAGGCAATGGCATCAACTTCTTAATTCTCTTTATTATGTACAGGAAATAAACCAAAACAAAACAAATGTTATTTGCAGGACATTGGTCTTTCAGCTCTGAAAGTTTGGTTCTTCTTTGTTCTCCTTTTCCACACTAATTTTTGTCTTTTCTAATTCCTGTGTGTTACATTTGCAAAGTGACTGTTCCTGTACCCATATAGTTGGTATTTTTACTCTCTTGACTGTTTCTTGTCTTCTCTCCTCTGGAAGCTGACTGTATTTTCAAAGACATATGAAGATGTCTCAGGTGATGGACAAAGGCTACAATCCTCTTTCTTCAGACCTTTCCATTCTGATTTGGAAGTTGTCTGGGGTTTGGTGATATTTTCAACAATGACTGGTTAATATTCTGTCTCCAGACGTGAGCTCTGCTTTCAACAACAGAACAATAAAGGTGTAGTGCTTAGTAAAGAAGAACAGCAATTTTTATTTTTCAAAACAAGCCTCTCAGCTTCAGTGGTGTTATTCAGTGGTGTTATTCATGAATAACACCTGTGCATATGCATTATGAGACAGTGCTTAATTGAATGATTGCATAATATGTTGTTCCGCAGAATAAAATATGAAATATTCATTAAGCCAGAGAGAGAGTTAGAATGCTTGGTGGTTAAATCACTCAGCAGGGAAATCCAGCTCCTATTCCTTGCTCCAAGTGAATATGTAAGTAGTTTATACAAGAAGGCTTTAAAAGCGACTAGGAATTTTACCCTTAAAAATACTATGCCCTCATGGCTAGCGTACTATCCCAACAGGCAGGACTATGCTCTGCGTGGAGGGACTCAGTTAACATAGATTTCTATACCCTTCCATGTACCTAAAGTAGTCAGATGCTTTAACCACTAGGCAGGTGGGATTAATGGAACCAAAAACTCTCTATAGATTTTATTTTTCAGGAAATTATTGACTTGATATAGGTGCCTATTCAGGAAAGGGTTTCCAGATGTGACTCCAGAAGAGAAGGAAGCACTTTATTGTAGTCTAAGTTCACACTCAATTAGGCCTCTGTGAGGGACATGGTGTAGGCATCATGCATATATCCTTAGCTTAAAGTGGTGGGCTCTCCACTCACTTTTAGCTGCCTTCAGTCGACTGCTAAGAATGTGATTCACGCATGCCTCGCATTATTAGGAAACTGGGGATGGTGGTGGGATACCAAAAATGTAGCAATATTCTTTATTTCACCACCTGAATCCTGTTGCAGATTTAGCCTTTGCCAACCTGAGAAGTGGAAAGATCTTCACAAAACATGTTTAGGTAAAGTAGTACTCTCAAAGAAATTAAAGTGACCTTATAGTAGTTGCATCTGTTGGAGTCATGCGAAAGCTTATTGAAACAATAGTGGAAGAGAATCTTGATTTAGATAAAATTGGGAGGAAAGCAATACCTTTAAAATGAAATTAATTAAAAAATAATTTCTATCTCTTGGAACTGTTAGTTCTGTTAAAAGAAATGTATGCATTTTATGAGTTTCTGGTAAATAACAATGATTTTTTGATTTTGTGCAGGGTATCACAGAGAGGCATTCTCCTGGCATATTTATTTTTGTGCTTATTCAGAAGAAAAAAAAAAAAAAGAGAGACTGAGGAAATAACATACTCAGGGGAGACAGAATCAGTCATAAAAAATAAACACACCCAAAACAGTAACAGAAGCAAATGTGGCACCAAATATCACTGAGAGACAAAGAATACATTAATTCAGTACTGCAAATTGCTTTTGCTTAAGGCAGATGTACTTGGTATACCCTGTTAATTATTGCTCTTCTCATCAACTTGCAACTCAAAGAACATTCTCTCAGTAGCAATTAGGGAATGATATGATTATATAAATCCCTAGGAAGAAGAGAAGCCTTCTGAACCAAAATGTTAAGAGATTTTTTTTTTTAAGTTTGCATTGCAACAATCACACTGCCCATCTGGATAACCCATTCCAGATTGTCAGAGGCTAAGGAAACTATGTGGGCCAACAGAGGCTTTGACTTTTATAGATCATGTATTTTCAGCCTACCTTCTCTTTGGCCACTCAGCCTCTAAAGTGTAGAGAAGACAGGAGGGGAGAGCTGTAGCTGACTGCTGAAACACAGGCTTCAGCTTCTTGGCTCCTCTTAATTCAGTGAGTAGTTTCCCTTCTGAACATTATACGTATATGTATGAATGCATATCTCTGTACAAGATTGGTTTCTCAGTACCTGGCTAGTGCTGGAAGAAAAAGCTGCTGTAAGAAGGAAGCCAACAGAAACACTTGTCACATGTTTATCTGCTTTTGTGTGTTCACAGGATTAGAGGTGTGCTAACATCTGTCAGTCATACCAGCAGGATTTTGTTCGAGAGCTTGTGAAGTGATGTCTCCCCTCATTTCTCAGGGGCCAGGAGTCTAGCTTACTCTTTTTCTTCTGCACTGTGCTTCATATACTGATAAGCTAGAACCTTATTAAGTAGATTTCTGTCTAATTCTGCCTTTTAGTGAAAAGTCCAGGTCATTTTGGCAGATCAAACCAGAAGATAGGCAGGTTGTAAAAGTGCAATATAGTATGTATATGGATCAATATATGTGAACTGGCTAAAATTTAAGGTCATATGAAAGCAGCCACCATAGTGAGCTTCTCTTCAGTGCAGGAGTTCATGAGAGGGCAGGAGTTCATGAGAGGGTAGGAGTTCATAAGAGGGCAGAAGTTCACTGTCTTTATGTTCTTTCAGACAGCATGTTTGGGATACTGACAATAAACGAAAAACAGTGAATTGTCCTCTTTATTCAGTGGTATTTATTTAGTTCAGTTGAAGACTAGATTAAATGCTCATTAAAGCTGTTAGTATTGTGAAAATCATTATGATGATGGGTACCTTTAATATTCCAGGAAGTCACTCTGAAATTGATACTTTCCCATCCACTATGTCTTGAGCAATGGCCAGACCAAATTTCTTCTTACAGGCAAAACAAGATATGGGGTACTTAGTTTTGGAGAAGCCCTGTTATTTTTTAAGGTTTTTGTTTTTTTAGCTTTAAGTGGAAGAATAGCACTGCAATCAGGTATAATATCCATTTAACATAGACTGAGATATATAATTATGGGGTAAGTAAATTTTTCCATTTAAATAAATGTTATTGATTTAATTTATAGGGAATAGTAGAAAATAAGGTCAACATCTTTCAAATCAACTGAAGAGGAAAAGATATAGATACTGGGAGAATTTGCTGGGGGCCAGCAAGGAGCCTGCTCAGGTACTGTTGGCCTCTGGTATCTTGATTTCTGACAGAAGTTTTGCCACCATGCAAAGTATCTAAAAATGTGTAAGCCTGAATAATTTTATTCACCTTCTCTAAGAAGAGAAACATAATCTGTCCTAAAGGATTGCAAATTTCCACTTTTCATTTTTATTTGTTAAGGGTACAAGGCAGTCTGTCATTGTTTTCTTTTGCATTAATATTGATCATCATTATTTTAGGAGTATACCACTTTAAGAGGAACTTCATATTAAGTAAGTCTGAGGGTGGGACAGTTGCAGAGTTTCTCAATAACTGGCAAAATATAACTCTGGTAGAACCTTGGTTTACATATCTACAAATCTTATAATCATAGATTATTTAGGGTTGGAGAATCATTTAGGGTTTAAGATCATCAAGTTCCAACCCCCCCTGCCATGGGCAGGGACACCTCCCACTAAACCATGCCACCCAAGACTCCGTCCAACCCAGCCTCGAACAATGCCAAGGAAGAAGCATTCATAACTTCCTTGGGCAACCCCTTCCAGCGCCTCACCACCCTCACGCTAAAGAATTTCTTCCTTTTATCCAATCTAAACTTCCCCTGCTTAAGTTTTAACCCATTACCTTTTGTCCTACCACTACAGTCCCTAATGCAGAGTCCCTGCCCAGCACCCTTATAAGCCCCCTTCAGATACTGGAAAGCTGCTATGAGGTCTTCATGCAGCCTTCTCTTCCCCAGGCTGAACAGCCCCAACTTTCTCAGCCTGTCTTCATACGGGAGGTGCTCCAGTTCCCTGATCCTCCTTGTGGCCCTCCTCTGCACTTGTTCCAACAGTTCCATGTCATTTTTATGTTGAGGACACCAGAACTGCACACAATACTTCAAGTGAGGTCTCACAAGAGCAGAGTAGAGGGGCAGTATCACCTCTTTCAACCTGCTGGTCACGCTCCTTTTGATGCAGCCCAGGATATGGTTGGCTTTCTGGGCCATGAGTGCACATCATCGGCTCATGTTCATTTTCTCATTGACCAACACCCCAAGTCCTTCTTTGCAGGGATGCTCTGAATCTCTTCTCTGCCCAACCTGTAGCTGTGCCTGGGATTGCCGCAACCCAGGTGTTTCATTTGAGAAAATAAAGAAAAGCTGGTTTTGCATCTTACAATTTAGCTGCTTCTGAGAATATTGCTTTAAAAAATGAGGATGATGATGTAAATATCTGTATTACAATAACGTAAGTTGTTCTTACCAAGCTATTCAAATGTGACAAGCATAGAAGTCAATTGATGCCATGCCACTTGCTGTTGCTTCCCATGGAAGGCAGTTACTCCATGAAGAATATTTAACTTCATGTTTAAGTCAATGAATATGTACTACAGATATTATCATCATAAACAGGGTTCTTATTCATTCCAAATGAAAATTATAGTATCTAAAGCAGACATGGCAATAGAATCCCAGAAGACTGTGGTTATGACTGACGACATCTGAGACGAGACATGAGTATGGAGGGGACAGTTTCAGGAAAACCAATGTTCAATTTATTCTTCAGAATGATGTGTCAGACTGTAAATATATTGTCTGGCTAATACTGAGCATTTGGCTTGCATTAGGTAGCTAGTTTTTCTGGAAGTTGATCTGTTAGCTTTCAGGTAGGCACTAGCTCAAATGAAGAGACATAGGAGGTGGTCAGAAGATTCATTCAGGAAGAGGGAGAGGCCATATGAATTGATCAAGATAAGTCATGATAAAACCAATGGAGGGAAAAATAATGGCAGAATTGAGATTAGGACCAGAGATCATAAGTGGAGCAATATCATATTACAGCAAAATTACTATGATTTCAGGACAACATACCAGAAAGTTTAGATGACCACAGGAGCAATTTTGCTGATTTATAAATTAGCTGGGAAGAAAAATCAGGTAACTATTCATTTGGAGTATGCATTTGATTGAATTCTATGTTCTGTTGAAATTTCTGACTTGAAAGGGAATATGAAGCTGGGGGCTCTAATGGGAGCAATTATTGGCAATGTGAGAATCTGGCTGGGATAGGAAAGTTATTGCCTCACTGTAGCAAATGTCCAGCAAATGTAATTATTGACTAAGGAGTCTGCTTTATGATAAAATGTAAGCAGAAGTGAGAAGGGAACAGAAAACTGTAAAGAAGGTTGGGGCTAAGTTCAAGTTGAGATACAGCCTTTTTTTTTATTTTCAGTCCTCTTCTGGGGGAAGGGGCCCATAGATCCCAAGAGTGATGCTAAGGCCATTTTAGCAGGGTGGAGGGCTGATGGCAGTTTGCCACCCTGTGGTATGGATTACAAAGGAAGTATGACCTGCACTGGACGAGTCATTGCCAGATGGTTCCCAGATGTGTTATTTATGAAGTCACAGCCTACTTAAGCCACATTCCTGGTGTCTTGTCTTCTTTTCCTGCAGTGTCCAAGACATTAATGAAGGAATGTATGAGAACTAAATAGCAGACCAGTTGTCAAAAACCAAATGGCAATAGAAATTCTTTCCTGTCTCTGGATATATGTAAATGCATATTAGATTAACAAAACCAGCTTTAAACAGCTGATCCTTGAAGAGTCATAGAATTGGCTTCCATAGTGCATATTAAGGACAGTACTTGATTTGGCATCATCAGCCCCTTGCGAATCTCTAACATAAAAGTTACCACATTAACCTTGATGATTCTGTTCTGTCTTCTTCCTTCAAAAGGGCCCTCTCTCCCCTAACTTTCTCAATGTAGAGAAAAAATTCTTGTAAATGCAATCTAGGTTACTCCTTGAAATATACATACCAAGCTAATCTGGGTGAATGCTGTAGTGTTTGAGATGATCTGACAGTGTCAAAAATAGTCTGTGGGTTGATTGGTTGGCTGGTTTGTTTGCTTAAATTAGTAAGGTTTGGCAACAAGCTGATGTAACTGAGTGATCATGTAAGCTTCTTGCCAGAAGGTAATTTATTTAGTTTGCATAATGTGTGCAGTAACAGTTGGTGCAGTAGAGCAGAATTTTCTATTGCTTTTGTCGGTCTGGTTTTGACTTTTGTTAGAAATGGATGGAATATGATTTGTTTTTTCCAGTTGCTATAGCTATAAGAAACAATTTCTGAATCAGTGCTAAGAACTGTGGAAAGAACACTGCAAACAAGCTAGCACTTTGTAACATCCTAGAGACGGAACTGTAGCAATATGACTTGACATGCAGAATAACATCAGTTGACACAAGTTTTATTGATTACAACCTATCATGTGATGGGCCCTCAGGTTTTAATAAATAAGATGGGATTCTACAGGTAAAAGAAATAATGAAACTAAGCTTACAACCATTCAGAAATATTTATTCTGAATACAGAAAACTCATGACAGATTATTCTGTATAAATTTTTATGCAGATATTCAAAATACATAGCAACCTGCTTTCTTTCTATTGCTGGAAAGTATGGGATATATATATTAACATTGATTTTCATTACAGTGATCTAGGTTTCTTTCTCAGTTTATTCCCTTAGTGAGCAACTTCCCTAGGTGGAGGCCAGTGTAAATGAAATCAGAGTATGTCCATAATATGAAATAGTGTCGCAAATTTATTCAGGGTCAATAGGATTTTAGTATTTATGTAGTATACTACTTCAATGTAGATACCAAGAAAATGAAAATGCTATAACCTATTTCAGGCAAATACAATGATTCAAATAGCACAAAAGAATGTTTGTGGCACATTTTGTACAGATGCAAACGCTTTACAGATACAGAGACTGGTCATCTTCATGCAGACAAAGCATTTTGAATCATTCATCTGACTGCCAACTATGTTAGACGGAGAGAAAAAAAAGTATGGTTATCATTTAAGATAAGCCATGGAATCTGTTGTTTTCTGCTAGAACGATTAAGCTTTGTAATTTAATACTATATGAGGTAGGGAAGGGAACTGTGATATATAGATATCCATGTCTAGGATGAATGCATGCGGCATTTATTAGAGGACAGTGAGCTTGCATATTGACAGCTGATAGTTTGACAAAGGCGGCGAGGAGTAATGTATTGAAACAAACCCAAAAACATTACTTGGCTTTTACCATTGTTCAAAATACAGCCTTCTTGCACCAGTAAGTAAGCCAGGTTAAAGTAATTTGAGAACAGTAAAAACTGGCAGGAAACAGCAAGTCAGCTGTACCAATATTCCCACAAGTGGAAATTAATTGAACAATGTAGTTGAATTATTCCAGATATTTTTAGGCATACAATTCTCATAAAATTTACATTTTAAAATAATGGACCAAAACAGTTTATACCTGAATGATCTGTCCTTTCCTGATTTCCAGTTAAAACTTGATTCCAGACAAACGGTACAAATTCATCATTGTTGTAACTGTACAGTAATTGCTAACAGATTTGATCAGTCGTGAATTCATCCCAATTATTTTTTGAGGAGAGTACACAATTTCATAACTTTTTTCATATTAAACCTATGTCCTACTAGTAGTAGTTCAGAGAGGAAGTTATTTGTAATGCAGCATTCATTTCAGTGATGTAAGAATTTAATTAAGGCAAGGAAGCACAATTCTAATGCCAACTTTCAGTTCTTAAGGTCCCAATATCTGATGCTGAAATGTCTCTACCTTTCTCTATACCTTACTTGG
The DNA here is from genome assembly GCA_009867235.2 of Psittacus erithacus. Taxonomy (NCBI): domain Eukaryota; kingdom Metazoa; phylum Chordata; class Aves; order Psittaciformes; family Psittacidae; genus Psittacus; species Psittacus erithacus. The sequence goes on along the minus strand of WYDI02024466.1, from coordinate 5,772 downwards.
AGACATCAATTAGGATAGTGCAGTTTGGAGTATTATATGTGAATACTTATGAGATTACAGTAGTTTATGAACTGGCTGTTAACTTAGTCTTTGCATTATCTTTTTCTGCCATTGAAATATGACCTAGATTGATTTTCATATTCATTTGAGATTTTCTGTGGCCTCTTACTCAGTTTAGAGTTCAGTTTGATTTCTAAGTATTCATACCAGCAAGCATGCCTAAATAATTTTCTGTTGTGGGAAGCACAAAAGAGCCAGTAAAATATGGAGAGAATAAAGGATAGGTACTTGGAGACAATCAAAACATATTCATTAATGTCTTCATTAATGACATAGATGATGGGGCAGAGTGCAACATCAGCAAGTTTGCTGGTGGCACAAATCAGCAAGGAGTGGCTGATACTTCCAGAGGGCCATGCTGCCATCCAGAAGGACCTCTACAGGCTAGATAAATGGGCTGGTGAGAACCTCATGAAGTTTAAGAAGGGGAACTTTGAAGTCCGGGAGAGGAGCAACCCCAGGCACCAGTAGATGCTGGGGGACATACAGCTGGAAAGAGCTTTTCAGAAAAGGACCTGGGATTCCTGCATGAGACAATAATGTGTCCTGGCAGCCAAGAGTTCTAATGGCATCCTGGGTTGCATTAGGAGAAATGTTGTCAGCAGGTGGAGGGAGGAGATCATTCCTCTCTTCTCAGCACTGCTGAGGTTGTGTCTGGAGTATTGTGCCCAATCTTGGCTCCCCAGTATAGGAGGCAAGGACATACTGGTAGGAGTCCTATTGGGCCACAAAAATCATTAAGTAACTGTAGCATCTCTCCAGTGAAGAAAGGCTGACAGAGCTGGGACTGTTCAACCTGGGCAAGAGAAGGCTCAGGGGGCTCTCATCCATGTGCAGAAATACCTGAAGGGAGGGTGAAAAAAGGACACTGCCAGGGTCTTCTCAGTGGCATGCCCGGAGGCAATGGGCACACACTGAAACACAGGAGGTTTCCTCTGAACATCAGGAAACACTTTTTCACTGTGTAGGTGACCAAGCACTCCACAAGCTGCCCAGAGAGACTGTGCAGTGAACATCTCCAAAGAGAAATTCAAAAGTCATCTGGACATGGTGCTGGCCAACTGGCTTTTGGGGCCCCAAGAGGGCTGGACTGGTGAACTTCAGACTCCTTTCCATCCTCAGCTACTCTGTGATTCTGTGACTTTGAGTGAAAGAAATTCACTTGCATGAAAGTACATTTCTTACAAACCATACCATTTTATGTGGGATCAAAGAGAATTAGACTAGATCAAAATTTATCCATTTGTTCAAAGTTCTTCAAAATCTGTCTTTCTAAATAAAATTTCTCACTTCATACTAAAACCAAGGTACTTCATCCTTATGCATTCTTTTTCTTTCCTTAACATCCCAAAACATAACCACAAAAAACCTCATATCAACCTCCTATTCCTTTTGTTAACTTTCAAAACTTCATTTTGTTAAATTTTCATTAGTATTTTTTCAAATCTAGCAAAAATTCTATAGAAAACCCAGCAACATTTACCATCTCAAAAGACTTAAAAAATTCTGAAACTTAAACAGAGTTCTAATTTAGATGCTTTTATCAGCCTTGGTATTTAAAAGTTGGGCTGCATTATTGACAAGATAATTTGCAAAGCATTACTCACGGCATTTAGCTTAAGAGTCCTTACTGTTTCTTATTTCCTTCTGGAAGTTTTTAAAACAGAGATGATTACCCAAAGAACAAGTCAGTTCCTTTATCACAGTGAAAATTGCCAGTAATAGATTATACGTACAGATATTAGGAAAACATTATTTTAAAGGTATACATACATGAGTGTTTGTGGCTTTACATGGTGGTTTTCTAGGGTTTTATATAAGTTCTGTTAAGAATGTATGTTGTTACATATTGTGTCATTTGAGGAACGGAAAGAAAGGTTGAAATCTGAGACAATATTAAAATACTTTAGAAATTTTAAAGCATTATAATAGTTATTTCAATAAAACTACTTCAAATATTTCTTCAAGAAGGAAACAATTTGGAGTTAGAGTTCAGGGGCATAATAGCTGAAAACGTATAACAGTACTCTCATTTGCATCACTAAACTATAGATTAGGGTCTTTTTCAGTTGTTGCTATTATAAATCTCTGTTCCCAGGGGTGCTGAGCTATCATAAAAATTTGCTTTGGGCAATGCTTTGAGATAAGTTCTTCAAATAAAGCATAGGGGATTGGCTTGCAATTCCCACTTGCGCTAATAGGAGCTATCAAGGCAAATCTCTCCTGGCATCATGGGAGAAAAAACTCTGGAGTATTAAAAGTTTTGGCCTGAGGATTATTTGGTTTTGATATATATCCTGATAAAAACATCCTCTAAAATAAAATGATTCAAGCTAGTGATCTCAGCTATTTGCTGGGACTGTTAATGCCCAGTAGATTGTGTTAAACTGAAATTCCACTGATGAAGCATGCAACGTAAGTTATTTCCTAAACATTTGTGGAAGAAAGAATGAAAGTTTGGCTGAAGAAATATACATTTTCAAGACAATGTTGCATGATTTTATCTAATTAATTACATAGAAAATTTTTATAATGAACTTTTTATGTTTTTCACTATCTAATACAAAATACTGGTTGAGCTTCACTTGGATATACCCCTGTTTTTTAGATGGTGGGGATACATGTTGGTGTAGTTGATCTGAATGTAAGTGGCTCTTAACTTCTCATTCAGCTTCACATTTTCCACTTTGATGTAGGTTACAGTGGTAGACCAGTACATCTTCCTTCTTTTTCTGGGACATTCCATTCCTCTCATTCCAGCAGCTCACATTTCATACAGTCCATCTACGAGCCAGGTCAAGGGTTTACTGTAAATGTAAATATAATGTAAATGTAAATGTAAATGTAATGCAAATACAACAACTTGACACACTTCATCTTCTGAAAAATCTGGCTATGCCTATGTCTCTGGTCCCAGCATTTCCCAAGTAGCTAGGCAGTAAAATATACTGGAAACTTCCACTGAGAACCATAATTTTTAGTTCTCCTGGTTATTTATATTAAACATACAATTGTCTGAATACCACAAAAGAAAAAAACACTACACAGACATATCAACTTAATCAATTTCAGTCAGAGTACTAGTTTAATTTTGTGTATTCTGAATCAGTTCTTGGAAAAACATTTTTTCACCGGCTGCTGCAAGACTGCAGGAAAAAGAAAGATTAGCCTTCTGGAATATAGATCACCTTTGTGAGCACAACTTTTTCTGCCTAGACGTTCTACATTCCTTTTCTCAGGTAAGGTTTTTTAAAAGGACAAACTTACATCAGGGATAGACTATATCAGCTCAAAGTATTTCTCTAATACAGTTACAAAGCTATAAGCTCAGCACACAGGCACAGGAAAGTGAGGTATTCTGCATGTGACAGAGCTAAACACACTCTTTCTATAGGCATGTACTTCAGGTCCACTTTATGATTTTGTTGGGTTTGGTTTTGTTTTTTTTTTTTTTTTCTCTACATCTTTCTGGTAAACAGATAGCAAAAACTTCAAATAGTACTTCAGGTGAGATCTCACCAATGTCTTCTACAACAGTAATAACTGCTTTCCTTTCTCTAGTGCAAATACCTTACTTGCCACAACCTCAGAAAATATTTGTCATTTTGATAGCCTCTTTACATTGGTGGTTCACATATTTTATGTGACTGATTAATAGCACCAAGTTTTATTTTCTTCTTCTACTATTTCCACTCTAAGCACCAAAGTCTTGCTATTCCTCCTCATTTCTTACTGCTGTATGTCATCCCATCTTTTTTTACTCCAGTATTCAGTTTTCCGTTTTGCTCTGTCTGACAGCCTGGAACTCTTCTGTGCTAATCCCAATATAATATCATTGTAAAATATTTTATTTTTCATACTGTTTCCCCTAACAGTATTACATGCATTCTTTTCTTACTCATATTACAATTCTTGCTCTAGTCTATTTTCATTAACTTAATAAATAATTTCTCATGGGAATTTGTAGTAAATCCGATGCCCAGATATATTTTAGCTACTACATTTTCTTTGCCTAGAAAAACTGTTAATTCAGCCAAGAAGGGTACAGCATTACTCTGGCATGACATGCCTTTGCTGACCCTTCCTAGAATTTAATTTCACTTCTGATTTATATAATTAATTACACTTTGATCCACATTTGTCTAAAATCTTCATGAGGTATGATTTCTATGCCTGCAATTATCCAAATTCCATTATCTTCCTTCCTTAAATATATGGAATATGCTTGTTTTCATGCAGCAAATGCAATATGACTTGCAGTCTGATGGACTCCTTAAAAATGCTTGCTACCAGATTGTTTTTCTGCAAGGAAATATTGAGTTCAAATATTAAAACAAAACTTAAACAACAGTTTTTGTGGTTATGTGGAAAATATGCTTCAATAATCAGTGGAAAGTTAAGAAACTGTATTTTGCTGACCTCTTTGGCTTGCGATGGGTACCATTAACAAAATAAATAAATAAATAAATCATGAATATTTATGAGCCATCTGCTTTGAATATAGTCCATCAAATTTAAATGAGACAAAGGATTAAAGCTACAATTTAAAAGCTTAAAACTAGAAGGGCTTATTTTTAACCTTAGGACAGCCCAGCATTTAAATAAGACCAATTGGAGCTGGGAATGAATATGAACTCTTAATTTTATTAATCTCCTTATACTGTTGTGCATTATTCTGAGTCACCAAAATATGCATAGCTTCTGAACACCCTGACATTTTGCTTCGCATTCCATGTTATATTTTAAGACATGCATATCATGTATCACTTGCTAATTGTTTCTGTGGGAGGAGATGAGTAATTAAGGACTTGTGAAACTGCGGCAGTGTACGTTTTCATAACTGATAACATAAACTCACAGAACGGCTGCAGTTCAACAAAGGGCTTAGCTTGCACTGTTCTATAAATAAGCACAGGAAATGAGATTAAAATTTTAAAATTAGATTGCCAAGATATTCAAAAGTGACCATAGGATCATGTGTCTTGTTTTGGGTTCCCCACTAGGAAGGACTTTTCAGAGTCCTGATATATGACAACTTCTGAAAATACTTCAGTTTTAGAAAGTCTTCTATTTCTCCAACCTAAAAATATATAATACATTTTTGAGAAGGATGTAGCTAAGCTAGTCTTGAAAAAATAAGAAAACAGAACAAACAGGACTACTTTTTCAGTTACATTGCTTGTTGGACATGTTATATATAACATATTATAGGATACAAATTTTCTTTAAAAAGGTGCATTATAGTCAGTAAAGTGCTTCTGTATTTATTAATTAGTATAAAGCATTTTTTTTGTAATACTGATAGGCACAATCCGAGCCTCACAGTTCCTCCCTCTTCATTATTGCTTTGCAGTTTCCTTTAGAAATGTAATGAATGTTTAGGTTTCATAGAATCATAGAGTTGGAAAAGGTCTTAAGATCATCTAGTTCCAACCCCCCTGCCATGGGCAGGGACACCTCACACTAAACCATGTCACCCAAGACTCCATCCAACCTGGCCTTGAACACTGTTAAGGATGGAGCATTCACAATTTCCTTGGGCAACCCATTCCAGTGCCTCACCACCCACACAGTAAAGAATTTCTTCCTTATATACAATCTAAACTTCTGCTGTTTAAGTTTTAACCCATTCAGTTACAGTCCCTAATGAAGAGTCCCTCCCCAGCAGCCTTATAAGCCCCCTTCAGATACTGGAAGGCTGCTATGAGGTCT